>JAMFTG010001581.1:0-54471 GCA_023974075.1 Chaenocephalus aceratus
TAAAAATGTGAATTTAAAAACACCTGGAAGTGAATCTACGAGAACAGAAAGTGAGAATAAGATGCAGAACTTGAGACATTACTGCAGAGTCAGACATATCCCTCCACTTTGACATAAAATAGATCTCTCCATGCATTGTGTTTCTGAGAGAGGGGAAAGGAGGCGCACGAGTCCACGTGATCCCCTCATTAGATGTACAGTAGATACGATCTAGTGTTCAGTTATGCAACCGCGTCCGAACGACATCCTACTGCGGCACCGGAGAGGCTGAATCACTCTCATGTCGCAAGACCTGAAATCAACGAGGAGAACATCGTGTTCCCTAAAAGACTCAACAACAAGAGGGCGTAAAGAAGACGCAGCAGGACTTCCCCGAACCAGCTGCAAGAAGCTCAACGTTTACAGAATACACTTAGAGTGAAATACATTTCATTCACATGTTTTACACAAAATAATGTGCAAACTGAATTTAGATCAATAAATGCATGTTTCAAAATAAAGTACAACATTTTCTGATGCTGCAGAGAAGCAGACTCTACTTTAAAGAGTCCTCTCCTGCTGATGGTCAGGTGTATATCAGTATGTAGTGTCTCTACTTTAAAGAGTCCTCTCCTGCTGATTTTCAGGTGTATATCAGTATGTAGTGTCTCTACTTTAAAGAGTCCTCTCCTGCTGATTTTCAGGTGTATATCAGTACGTAGTGTCTCTACTTTAAAGAGTCCTCTCCTGCTGATGTTCAGGTGTATATCAGTATGTAGTGTCTCTACTTTAAAGAGTCCTCTCCTGCTGATGTTCAGGTGTATATCAGTGTGTAGTGTCTCTACTTTAAAGAGTCCTCTCCTGCTCATGTTCAGGTGTATATCAGTATGTAGTGTCTCTACTTTAAAGAGTCCTCTCCTGCTGATGTTCAGGTGTATATCAGTATGTAGTGTCTCTACTTTAAAGAGTCCTCTCCTGCTGATGTTCAGGTGTATATCAGTGTGTAGTGTCTCTACTTTAAAGAGTCCTCTCCTGCTGATGTTCAGGTGTATATCAGTATGTAGTGTCTCTACTTTAAAGAGTCCTCTCCTGCTGATGTTCAGGTGTATATCAGTATGTAGTGTCTCTACTTTAAAGAGTCCTCTCCTGCTGATGTTCAGGTGTATATCAGTATGTAGTGTCTCTACTTTAAAGAGTCCTCTCCTGCTGATGTTCAGGTGTATATAGCGTAAGCATAAGGCTTTTTAAAAAGTTCCTACCTGTACACAAAGGGTCCTTTCTGCTCCACCATGGGTTTCTCTCCGATCAGAACCTCCTGAGGGTTCAGGACGTTGAAGAAGTAGACGGACATGAAGAAGGGCACCGGGACGTCCTTCCACATGGTGTAAGACATGCTGTTCTTCGGGTCAATCACCGTGTTCTGGCATTGGATGGAGAGAAAGAATAATATTAAATAAAAAGGATTAAACTATGTGTTATTTTTATGGTTTATTATTTATAATAGTTTCCTCAAAATATGCCGGAAAAGGTAATTTTATATTCACGATTCAAGGATGTATTGTCATGTGCAGTTTAGATATGTTATATTCATATATGTTTATTATTATCTTACGACAATTCTGCGTTTTATTCTTTATTATTATTATTGTTTATTACTTTGTTTAAATAGTGAATAAATTACGGAACACATGTATTTATGGAGGAACGATGAACTCATGGAGGGACAAAGCTGATATCTCAAAATAGAGATACCTGTGAAGGGTGATGTTGTGAATCGAGTGGCCCATGGTGGTGGTGGGGTTATGGTATGGGCAGGCGTATGTTATGGACGACGAACACAGGCCACTCGATTCACAACATTACCCTACCCCTACCCCTACCCCTAACCCTAACCCCTAACCCTAACCCTAACCCTACTCCTACCCCTCACACCAGATACTGCCTGGTTTTCGGACCCCTCCAGACCCCCCCAATAAAGCAAAACTGCACGTTTCAGAGTGGCCTTTTATGGTGGCCAGCCTAAGGCACACCTGTGCAATAACCATGCTGTCTAATCAGCATCTTGATATGCCACACCTGTGAGGTGGGATGGATTATCTCGGCAAAGGAGAAGTGCTCACCATCACACATTCTTTCAGATTTGTGAACAATATTTGAGAGAAATGGTTATTTTGTGTTTATAGAAAATGTTTTAGATCTTTGAGTTCCTCTCATGAAAAATGGGAGCAAAAACAAAAGTGTTGCGTTTATATTTTTGTTCAGTGTATATCAGGGGTGTCAAACTCAAGGCCCGGGGGCCAAATCCGGCCCGCGACTTCATTTTATGCGGCCCCACAAGAGCTTGCAAAGAACGGTTACAGGCTGATTTACAGAAGCACACAAACTACATGTCCCACAATGCATCTCTCATTTGACTTTTTTCTCAGAATTAGACTTTTATTTCAAGATTTCACTTTTTTTCTTTTTAAATCATGTTGTAACATTCTCACTGAAGAGACTTGCAATTATTTTCCCTAGACTTCGGCTTTCAGACGTAGTTAATTATGAAGTTATTACCCTGTCCGATAATAATCCAATGCAGAGGTAATAACATTATTTTATATATATATAACATATTTATGTATGCATTTTTATATAGTCTTGAAGTTACAACCGGCCCTTTAAGTGCAACCATAATGCTGATGTGGCCCGTGGTGAAATTGAGTTTGACACCCCTGGTGTAGATGATATTTTAGTCTATAAAATGTCAACAAATGGATCTAAGAATCTAACAAATAGTCACAAATCAAAGTTGACAATCATATGAAACAAAGGCAAGGAATCTTCACAAAGTAGTTATCTCACATACTGTAGGCCTACACATCACGTTTTCATTAAGTGGTGGTAAAACCAGATTCCCAGATTAAGAATAAGGAATACTTGTGAGACCATAACAACCGTATGCCTTTCTTTAAGTATTTAAAAGTAATATAACTTCATATGTCTTACGTGAGAATGTACTGAAAGAGATGAATATGTACTTGCAACCTAAACCCTGTGATACACACACACACACACACACACACACACACACACACACACACACACACACACACACACACACACACACACACACACACACACACACACACACACACACACACACACACACACACACACACACACACACACACACACACACACACACACACACACACACACACACACACACACACACACACACACACACACACACACACACACACACACACACACACACACACACACACACACACACACACACAGAGAGAGAGAGAGAGAGGACCAAGAGAGAGAGAGAGACACAGACAGACAGACAGAGAGAGAGAGAGAGAGAGAGAGACAGACAGACAGACACACAGACACACAGAGAGAGAGACCAAGAGACACACACACACACACACACACACACACCACACACACACACAGAGACAGACACACGGAGAGAGACCAAGAGACACACACACACACACCACACACACACACACCACAGAGACAGACACACGGAGAGAGACCAAGAGACACCACACACACACGCACACACACACACACACACACACACACACACACACACGGAGAGAGACCAAGAGAGACACACACACACACACACACACACACACACACACACACACACACACACACACACACACACACACACACACACACACAGATAGACAGACAGACAGACAGACAGACAGACAGACACACACACACACGGAGAGACAGACAGACAGACAGACAGACAGACAGACAGACAGACAGACAAACACACACACACACACACACACACACGGACAGACAGACAGACAGACAGACAGACAGACAGACACACACGCACGCACACGCACACACGCACACGCACACACGCACACACACGAGCTTCAGCAATCATTCAGTCCATCAGCCTCATGACGTAATGTCTCTCTAATGATTGAAGGAACACCCAGACATCACCGCATATTATAACTGTGATATCAGAGGTGGAAAGTAACGAAGTACAAGTACTCAAGTGCTGTACTTAAGCAATTGCACTTCACTTGAGTATTTCCATTTGATACTACCTCGTACTTCTACTCCAATACATTTATTTGTCAAGATTACTTTTGCAAAATATCAATCAACTCTGATATATAATTATAGGGTAATATATCCAGGAGAAGTACTTCAAGTATTTGAATTGACCCACATTCTGAAATGACATATAACACACAAGGAGTACTTTTACTTTTGGTACTTTAAGTTTACTTGTAACAGAGTATTCCTACACATGTACTTTGACTGATTACTAAAGGATATTCTCCCTCCTCTGCATTATCCCTGATTATCTGAGTGTCCTTGATCACGTATAGATCCTCGCGTGTCAGGTGAGCACGTTGAGGCTGATAACACGATACAGAAACACTCCGCAGATTCACAGCTCTCACAGGAAAACTCGATGCATGCTTTCTTACCTTCACCACCTGGTCCTCGATGATTATCGGTCCCACAAAAGTTAAAACCACCCCGAAGAACACCATGAGGACCCCGCACACTATGAAGCCCACCGCCACGTTGGCTTTATGTGTCGCCATGGCTTGTTATTGTTGTTGTGGACAGCTGACAGCAGTGTGGAGCTCCGGAGAGATGCTGTGCTAACCGCTAAGCTAATGTCAGTGTGCTAACGGCTAATACTCATAGAGGACTACAGAGAGGTCTCGCGGTGACATTACATCTGGCTTCAGCTCGACATGTAGAGCCCTGCCAGCTTTTAAACTTCTTAGATCCATGAAATCGATCTGCAGCTATTGTCGCTGTATTTATACTCTGTCAGCCACGCCCCCTTTAGTGCGCCCTGAGGATTCTGGGAAATGTAGTTGTCACCGCGCTTTCTTTATTTTACAACAATAAAGTAAAAATTAGAAATACAACCAAGTAAAACAAATCCTTAAAACCAGCTAACCATTTTGACTTTATGTTTTTATTATTTTATAATATTTATCATATTTTTAGTTGTATTCATTTGTTTATGTCCCTATTATTTGTAGTGCTGTAGTGTAGAGTATTGCTTTTAGGTATATTTACCCTTTTTTGTAAGGTTGCTATCTTATGTACTTACACCTTTGCTCCCGCAGGTCATAAGGCTAGCTTGCGCAACTTTGCCAACAAAAATAGTGTAGAGAAGCAGCCTTCCCGTATTAATGACCTTTAATAATATTTATATTTGATTAATTACATCATTTAAAACATACTTTTTAACTTGATTTATTTATTTGTTATCTTTCATACTTGTTTTGTTTTTTAATTCAGTTTTTTAATGTATTTTTCATTTTTTTTATAGAGGGCCTTGAAACTCACATTTGGATATAAACCATCTCTTGAATTACAGAACAATATCCCCAAATGGAAACACCTCCAGAAACTTAAAATACATAAATAAACAAATTCAAAAGCTTGAAGTTGCTTTTACAATTAGTTAAAGGGGACCTATCAGGCAAAATGCACTTTGTGATGTCTTTTATACATCCATGTGTCCCCGGTGTGTCCCCGGTGTGTCCCCGGTGTGTCCCCGGTGTGTCGGGGGAACTCACGCAGCGTCAGGAAACAAAACCCTCTCTTTTCCTCCGTACCCAAATCTCTAAACACGGGGAACAACGGAGCTGATCCAGATTTGACCATTTCATTTTAAAACCTTGTTATACTTTTTTATTATTAAAATTGTATTGCACTATTAATGAATTGTATTAATTATTTTTAATTTGTATATTATGTTTTACACCTCAAAAGGTTCGACTCTCCTATATATTTTTAAAACACATGGAAAAGGAATTTAGAAGAAGAATTACATTTTTATTTCCTCCATATTTTAACTATTTTATCTAACTGCATATATTTCTTTAAATGAATACTAATCATTGTTTTACTTAATTCTTAACTTTCCCCATTATCACTCACCTTTATCACTTGGTCTTTCATCACGGCCGGTCCCACGAACAGCATGACGATTCCAGACACCAGGGTCAGAACCCCTGCCACGAGAAACCCAACCGCTATTTTGGATTTATTTAGAGCCATGATTACGAACAAAGATTCTTAAAAGTAAATGTAATGTCCTCCGCAGAGCCACCACCGTGCAGGAGCAACGCAGGGTTTTAAAGTCCCGGAGAGATGGAGGCAGAGCAGTGATGGCTGTTTATACTGAGAAAGACCCCTCCCACACACGCACGCACGCGCACACGCACACACTGAGAGGCGTGTTTGCACTTCCCGTTTCCCAAATTAATAAATTCATGCAGTCACATTTGAGTCAGATGACTTTTTGTCACTTTGATTTTGAAGTGTAACTAAAACACAACACATGTTGGTACCAGTCGCGTGCGTGGCGTGGGGAGAATGTAGGGGAAGGCCATGTTTTGGGTTGGGTCAATACCGTAACCAGATGAGTGATTACAGCGCATTACATGTGAATCACACAGATGCAGGACTTGCACGCGCCTGTTGTCGAACCGAAAGGTCCGCACGCGCTCTCCAGCTGAAACTCTCTCCTTATTAATTTAAGCATTTTACTTATTAATGTTTTCATGTATGTGATTTTTTGATTGACCGTGCCTCTCAATTGCCCGTGACAGGTTGGCAAGGTCGATGAATCCTGAAGATGCCCAAGGATTGTTCAGGGAGCACGAACCCTTGTCAAAAGAAGACATGGCCAGCGAAAGAGACGCTGAGGTTTAGGCTTCCAGTGAGCCACTCCGTGCGGACATACTTGTCCTCATTGAACGTCCGATTCTCTCCCTTTTGTCCACACAGCTCGGGTGCGGGCATTGGCCTGCCATCTGATTTAATTTGTAGTTGCTGCTGTAGCGGAAGTTTAGTAAAGTTATGTTTGATTAAGTACGCCAAATCTCCACCCTCCATAATGCTTCATTTGCTTGATAGTTTCTAACGGCGGTGATGACAGTCAGTATTACAACTGAAGCCTGGCTTCCCTGGCCTCCGGGAGAAAACGCACTGGTTGCTCCGCACCCCGCCCTGGAGTTTCAAAATCAAGTGATTAAAGATAAAACAACTATATTACTAAATAAATGTTATGCACAGTAATATGCTTCTCATTTTATAATAACCAGCTGTTTTCAGATTTATGATTTGGGTTGTATTTTTGGCATTTTCCGCTATACGGAAAACGTGTTAAATTCATAATCTTTCAAGAATCTTTTAGAAATCTTTATGGAAGTGAACATCCAACGATGCACCCGGCAGTGTCACATCACCAATACAACCTGTGGTGAAATCTAACTTCCACTAATACTTAACTTTTGTATTAGGTGCAGGGCCGCCTTAATGCACGGGCTGACCTGGGCTGAAGCCCAGGGGCCTACGGATTCAGGGGCCTATCATGAGCCAATACAATTTTATTTTTTTTCGGATGTTTTTAAAAAACATTTAAATAAACAAAGTCTTGGCTTTCAGCATATGAAACTTTTATTTCCAAAATCACACGATAAATACATTTTTGAAGCTTGTAAAGGGAAGATGACAGCTCTCACTCGCCACTCACTCCTCCTCCCTCCGGCTGACATTATGAATGTAAGGCGTAGAGTAATCATAGATAACACGGCAGGGTCCGTTACAGTTTGTTTTCATCTGGTTTCAAATAAACAAAGTTTTGGCTTTCAGAATATTAAACTTGTTTCGGCAAATTCAGATAAATACAACTTTGAAGCTTCGGCTTAATTACAAGCGGAGAACGGAGTAACTTGACGTCACAGCAGGCAAAACAACAGCCGGTGTGTCTCGTGAGTGTTTTCCCCGGGAGACAAACACTATACACACAAACGCAAAATTACACAAACACACACACACACACTCGCGAGCTTCCCCCAGACCAGTAATCCAAACGAAAATATCTTCCCTCCGTAGTATTTTTGATCATTTGCTCCGCTAATCAATCAGATCGATGGATTCCAGAGATGACTCCGAAACAGTCAGTGGGCACCACTCAACAGCCAATCAGAATGAGAATATGTTTCACATGTGACTTATTCAAATTGCGAGTGATTGAGTGACAGATGAAGGTTGTTTAGGAGAGAAAGTTTGAGAGTGGCGCTCGGGAAAGGAAATTGTTGAGGGAAAAGGAGTTTCGAGACAAGCAGCTATTACAAAACATGTCGAAGCGTACAGGTTATTTTAAACCTGGAGGCCGGATGAGGAGGAAGGACAGATGAGGAGGAAGGACAGATGAGGAGGAAGGACAGATGAGTTCTGTACCGAGCGGCAGCGGGGCCTCGGAGCCAAGTAGGCCGTCTGGTTCTGATAGCGATGGAGTAGCGGGAGAGGAAAAAACAGACAGGAGGGACATTATCTGTTGGAGGAGATGAGAGGACGACGAGGACTTACGTGGAGGGGAGCCAACGGCAACCGGACAGATACATGAGGGAGGCCCGATACGTCACTCATCTGGAGGAGAGGACCAGGCGCGCAGAGCAGAGTGGAGAAGTGCGATCACAGAGCCTGCCGAGGCTACAAAACCTATCAGCCCCAGGGCCTGATGGCAGGTTAAGGTGGGCCTGCTTAGGTGGGGTAGGTAAGTTTGAGAAACCGGCTCGAGATACACTTGTTGTTATCTTCCATGGAATGCTCTTAACATCCCGATAGCAATGAATATCTGAAGTGCTTTGACAAAAAATCCATAAAACACATCATCTGTGGAAGCCGTGGCGCTGTAGAAAGCACGACCAATCATCTGAGCCGGCTAAAGTAACTGGATGGCCTACCTGCCTGTCAGCCTTCCATCTGTGCACTAACTTATCTCGTGCCCTCATTGGTCATGTGCGCGTTCGTGTGTGTTGGAGGAGGGGCTCTGTGAGGAAGTCTGAAGGAAGGGGCAGATTTTTTCCGGCTGTGGCCCGTCTCAGGTCGGTTAAATTAAATCCTTGCGTCCCTGATTTGCGTCGTTTCCCTGCCTCTAGTCCCTCCCACCAGGGAAGCATGGAGGGACGCAAGGAAACCACGAGAAGCAGGGAAATGAGTTTTAGGAGCAATGGGACGTCCTTTTCTCCGGAGCGTCACGTGAAGCCACGTCCGTTTGTGATGACGCCGCACAGCTGTTCGTCTGACAGCAGGCTTGTTGAGACGCGTTGCGGCTCGCCTCGAAAGTAGACGAGAATTATGGAGTCCGATTTGGGTCAATATTCTAGCGCGCAAAACAAGCTACTCACGAGCAGAACATTTGCTTTTACACGCGCATGAAATGACCCTCGCGCGTAGATTAAACCCCCGCGAGCGGCTATGCGCTCGCTCACGAGAGAGACAGCCAGACTCGCGGGAGTGTCGGCCTCACTTGCTCGCGGAGTCTGTCTGCGCGCGTGAAAAGCTTCTGACACTTTGGGGAGAACCACTGGACTTTGAGTGACAGCTGCAAGGAAGCCCGGAGTTGCCAGGTTTGATAAATGCCTGAAGAGCCGAGGAGGAGTGACAGCGGCAAGATCAGTTGGACGAGATTGAATAGTAAAGTTGTCCATAAAAAACTATTATATTCGTAAAGTGTATACAGCTTCATAAGGTTACCCCTCACTGTTTATTCATCATTCAATTCATTCTATATTTATTCTGTAGATGGTGTACATTACTTTCCACTTCACTGCTTGTTGCACCGTTAGAAGCTAAACTGCATTTCGTTGTCTCCTGTAATCTGTGCAATAACAATACAGTTGAATCTAATCTTGAGCAGGAACTAATGTATAGTACATATCTGACATTAACGATTAAACACACGTGTGCATTCTTTATAAATGCAAACCGAGTCAAGCCGACTCCGGAGGTGGCGGTATGCACCTTAAAGTCGTTTGCAATCCGCCAAAAAAACCGAGAGAAGAAGAAGAAGAAGAAGAAGAAGAAGAAGAAGAAGAAGAAGAAGAAGAAGAAGACCGACTTCAGGCGAGCTTTTTGAGACCTCCCCCGGCTGCGATCGGCTATTCTCGTCTACTTTCGAGGCGAGCCGTAACCATAGGCCGCAAAGCGTCTCAAAAAACAAGCATACTATCTAGGGCTCTGCACAAACCTATCTCGTGCCCTCATTGGTCATGTGCGCGTTCGTGTGTGTTGGAGGAGGGGCTCTGTGAGGAAGTGACAGATTTGTTCCGGCTGTGTATTTTCAAATTCTCGCGCACTCGAGCTGGTTTCTCCAAAATTACCGACCCCACCTTTAAATACAGTTTTAAGGGCTTTTTAAATGACTTTTTACCAACTAGACTTTTGTGAGGGATGTACTTTGGGCATTTCTAATTATAAAACATGAATAAGAGTAATTGAGTAAGTAAGTAATAAAACAAGTGGTGAATTCAACTTCGAATAAATGGGATGCTAAAGTAGGCAAGTAATTAAGTAAGTAGGTAAGTTAGTTAGTGAGCAAGGAAGGAAGTGAGTGAGTAAGTGATAAAACTAATGGTGAGATCTAACTTCTACTGATACTTAAATATAGTTTTTAAGTGCTTTTGAATGAAATATTTTACTTTTTACTTAACTAGACTTTTTTGACGGACGTACTTTGGTCTTTATAATCATAAAACATCGATACTAAAACATCGATTGTGCTCCTAGTTTATTACATACAGTGATTTTCTTATCGTGCTACTGTGTAATTAGTATTTGGGCAATTTAAGGAGGATTGCTCTTCATGACATGTCAGGGTTGGACGCTGATGGGATGAATGGTGTGAGTGAGAACATGTAAAGGAGGAATATGGAAGGACCTATTTTGAACATCTCTTCAGATTTGTTCCACAAAATATTTCAGCTGTGAAGAAAATGCAAATTGAATTAGAGCGATTGAGAAGATAAATGAAGGGGTTTTCTTGTGTAATCTTGATAGTGTGGAGTGAGGGAAGTTGTAAGTAAAGTGTGGGAGGAATATCTGCGTGTTAAAGGGGAAAGGAAACGCCATTACAGCTATAATGTTCCGGTAGTTTATACAATGGATATTGATCGTAATATTTATTGTACATGATATTACTCGCCAAAAGAAAATTAATTATCCGCCGGCCGGGTGGGGAACTCCGGGACCAGGCCGCCGCCATCAGGGGAGTCACTGTGTGGGTCCTCGCTCCGGGTATCCATACCGGAAGTCAACGCAACGTGGCAGATATGGCAGCGATGGAGGAATATAGAACCCCATGGGCTGACTTCATAGTACCTCAGACATAGAGCTCCACGGGCTGACTTCATAGTACATGTGTGAGCTAGTAATCTGGTCGTGCTGCAATACTCACCTCTCTCTCGGCAGCTGAAGCAGCTCGTTCGGTGGCTCCAACTTCACGTTTGTTGACACTGGTGTCATTGTCTTGCACGGCCGACGTGCTGGGACGGTCGGTGTTCCCGACTGCATACGATGAGAAATCGAATATTGTGGGAACAGATCCTGGCTTCAAATCCGATGTTTCGTATTGAACCAGGCATCCAGACTCATCAAACATCATTTTGTGGACATGATCGTCATTTGTGAAGTGTTCGCTGCACACAGCGTACTGATTCAGCGGCGGATCGGACCGCTTCATGGGAATAACCAGCAGCTTCTCTTCCTTTAGTGGCAGCCTATGGAAATGTACTTCTTCCTTCTTTGTATAAAAACTAGGGCCGGGACTTTAACGCGTTAATTAAGATTAATTAATTACACAAAAATTAACGCGTTAAAAAAATTAACGCATTTTAATCGCACTTATTTTTGCACAGCGGAACGTTTCTCACTGGATGAGTTTCACGCATACCGATTATACTGGAGCACCAACTAGGGATGTCCCGATCAGCTTTTTTTGCTCCCGATCCGATTCCGATCATTTGATTTTGACAATCTGCCGATACCGATTTTTCCCGATCCGATCTTTATGCAATGCATTAAGAGAAAAAAAAGGTAACAGATAACGGCTGGTCATCCAACGCGAGGAGTTCAGCTATCTTGGCTGTTATTGTGTTGGCCTTTTCTCTGTTCTGGGGCAGTTTCTCTTTCCTTTTGAAAGTCTCTGAAAGTGTCGGTTGTTTCCGTGCCGTTACCTGAGTGGCCGCTGTGTACTCGTCGTGTTGTTGTTGTTGTTTGTTTCTCAGGTGGCGTATTAGATTGGTCGTGTTGAACGTAGCTCTGTTCTTTCCACCACGCGGAACCTCCGCCTTTCAAACATTGCATCTGGCTGTTACACTGCCTTCGCTTTCAATTTTATAATACTTCCAAACTCCTGACATTTTCTCTGTCCCGACTCCCGAGTCACCAGCTGAACGTAGCCTCTCGTTAGCTTGCTGCTACTATTAGACACTGCGCCCACTCTGTTGCCAGATTTCAGAGAAATAAGCAACCAGGTCTGAAAACAAGCCCAAAGAAAGCAACACATACATGATGTTGTGTAATTTTAAACCAAAACTAAGTCCTCAGGATGACTTTAAGACGTGAACATGGTCATTTTTGTTTTGTAACATTAAATTAAAAAAAAATATTTTATAAAAAAAAATCCCGATCCCCGATTTTTTGAAAATCACGTGATTGGCTCCGATCACGTGATCGGATCGGGACATCTCTAGCACCAACTAACGTTCATGACTTCAGCATGGGACTTCAAACAACAACAAACCACGGTGAACAATAGTCAAACATGAACGAACAAGCTGATGAGACCGCTTTGGTCGGCCCCGTGGATGGGACATCTTGTTTTAAAAAACGGACGGGTGGAAGCGTCGATAAGAGCACCGCTGTGTGCAAATTATGCAAAAAAGAATTTGCATATCACCGCAGCTCATCAAGCCTAAAGTATCACCTAAATGCAAAGCATGTAGCAGCTAGCATGTAGCAGTTAGCATGTAGCAGCTAGCATGTAGCAGCTAGCATGTAGCAGTTAGCATGTAGCAGCTAGCATGTAGCAGCTAGCGTGTAGCAGCTAGCGTGTAGCAGCTAGCGTGTAGCAGCTAGCGTGTAGCAGCTAGCGTGTAGCAGCTAGCATGTAGCAGCTAGCATGTAGCAGCTAGCGTGGACGTTAGCCCGACTCCGAGTGCAAGGAACCACACCCTGACCCAACCCACACTCAACCAGACGACTGGTTTCAGGGCCAGGATGAGTGAGTCCACGTCTGAGAGGATAACCAGCTCCCTGGCTCACTGGACTGCACTCAACTGTCGACCACCTGGAGTCACATCCATGTGGAAACTGCTTCTCACTGTTCTCAGGTCAGATATGTATATTTGATTAAAAATGCGATTAATTACAAAGCCTCTAATTAATTAGATTAATTTTTGTAATCGAGTCCCGGCTCTAATAAGAACCATGTGTGCAGCCGGGGGCAACACGATACGCTCCTGACGACGACCGTTTTCTGTTGTTGGAAACCACTGGTGCACGCCGTGTTGTTTGCAGCTGTGTTGAGCTTCGGCCCGGGAAGCCGACCCACTCAGTGACGTCACTGGGAAAGTCCCGGAGCGATGGAAGCGCCCAAGGTCATTAGGCGCGTATTTCAAAATATAAATGTGCGTATCTCGATCCTTTACATTGGAAGTAGACTAGATCAGGGGTGTCAAACTCAAGGCCCGGGGGCCAAATCCGGCCCGCCACTTCATTGTATGTGGCCCACAAGAGCTTGCAAAGAATATAATAAGTTTATTATAATGTTACGTGCCGCTTTACAGGAGAACGTTGCCCATAAACTACATGTCCCACAATGCATCTCATTTTGTGACATGCGCACTGAAGAGACGTGCAATGATTTGCCCCAGACTTCTGCTTTCAGACGTAGTTAATTATGAAGTTATTACCCTGTCTGATAATAATCCAATGCAGAGGCAATAATGTAAAATTATACATTATTTTATATTTATTATCTATGTATATTTATATAGTCTTAAAGTTACCACCGGCCCTTTGAGTGCAGCCATAATTCTAATGTGGCCCGCGATGAAATTGAGTTTGACACCCCTGTGCGAGACAGATACATTTCCTGACGGGAATATTGCCGCATGGAAAGCAGTTTGAAAAGCGTTTCCATTTCCTTCAAGGAGCAGAACAGAAAGCAGTAGATGAAAAACCAAAGCGGATGCACGCTGGAGATTATACTCAGGAGATGAGAAGGGAAACTCTGAAAAACACGATGCCTTAAACGCCAACATAATCTCTGATGTGTCCTTTCAAGGAGACAAACTAAATCTACGTCAGTGAGTAAGTGCGTAAGAAGGTAGTTTAGTCAGCAAGTGAGTTAGTCAGTGAGTGAGCAAGTGAATAAGTTAGTAGGTTGGTGCGTGACATACTAAGTAAGGAAGTAAGTTAGTACGTAAGGAAGGAAGTAAGTTAGTACGTAAGGAAGGAAGTAAGTTAGTACGTAAGTAAGTAGGTACGTTAGTAATTAAGTGGGTAAGTTATTAAGTTAGTAAGTAAGTTGTAAATGTATTATCTTTTCAATTCACACACGGCATCTATTGCAGTCTGTCCGTCCTGGAGAGGATCCTCCTCTGCTGCTCTCCCTGAGGTTTCTCCATGTTCCCTTAAACTGTGGGGTTTCTCCGGAAGTGTTTCCTTGTACGATGTGAGGGTCTAAGGACAGAGGGTCTGAGGACAGAGGGTCTGAGGGCAGAGGGTCTGAGGACAGAGGGTCTGAGGACAGAGGGTCTAAGGACAGAGGGTCTGAAGACAGAGGGTCTGAGGACAGAGGGTCTAAGGACAGAGGGTCTAAGGGCAGAGGGTCTGAGGACAGAGGGTCTAAGGACAGAGGGTCTAAGGACAGAGGGTCTAAGGACAGAGGGTCTGAGGTCAGAGGGTCTAAGGACAGAGGGTCTAAGGACAGAGGGTCTGAGGACAGAGGGTCTAAGGACAGAGGGTCTAAGGACAGAGGGTCTGAGGACAGAGGGTCTAAGGACAGAGGGTCTAAGGACAGAGGGTGTCGTATTGTCATACTGATATTCTTATTCTTATTAAGTGAGTCAGTTAACAAGTGAGTAAGTCAAAAAGGAAGTAAGTTAGTACATAAGGAAGTAAGTTAGTACATAAGGAAGTAAGTTAGCACATAAGGAAGTAAGTAAGTTAGTAATTAAGTGAGTAAGTAGGTAGGTAAGTATAAGTAGTTAGTAAGTAAGTATAAGTAAGACAGTAAGTTAGTTATTAAGTGAGTAAGTCACAAGGAAGTGAGTAGGTAAGTGAGGAAGTCAAAAAGGAAGTGAGTTAGGTCAAGTCTGATACACGTTCAATGCTACTTGTGTACTTTTACTTGTGTACTTGTACTTGTGTACTTTTGACCGCAGGACTTCAGTATCTTAGTGTCGTGTTGCTTCAGTGAAAGATCTGAGGAGAGCTGCGTATTCGTACGAGGTGATTCTGTAATGCTGCTGCATCACGCCATCATGCTGGTTTCTGATTGGCTGCTGCCTGATGGAGAGGTCTGTCTGTGAGAGGCTTCTGTGTGGCAGGATGAAAGGATGCATGGATGAAGAGAAGTGCTCTGTCCTCCATGGATCCGGTGCGTTTAGGAGATGAAGCGCTCCTCTCTTAGCGAGCGTACGCATGATGGCTCTGAAGGACACCACACACTCGGGCCTCACAGCAGAGACACCGCAGGAACGCATCTGACTGCACGCTGGAATCTGTCCTCTCTGAGAGACGTGTCGGAGGCTCCGCCCCCTTGCTTCCTCAACGCTGAGGCTGCTTTAAATATAAGGAAGTGTAATCAGAGCACATCACGAGGATGCTTCTGAGGCAGCTGTGAGTCACTCACTTTCCCACCAGTTATCACGTACTCACTTTCCCACTTAATGCTTGCATACTTACTTCCTAACTCCCTTACTCCCTTCCTTCCTAACTCCTTTACCTACCTACTTACTTACATACTTATTAATGTACTTCCTTCCTTCCTTCCTTACCTACTTACATACTCACTTACTCACTTTCCCACTTATTGCTTGCATGCTTACTTACTTCCTCACTCCCTTACTCCCTTCCTTCCTAACTCCTTTACCTATTTACTTACTTACATACTTATTAATGTACTTCCTTCCTTCCTTCCTTACTTACCTACTTACATACTCACTTACTCACTTTCCCACTTATTGCTTGCATACTTACTTACTTCCTCACTCCCTTACTCCCTTCCTTCCTAACTCCTTTACCTATTTACTTACTTACATACTTATTAATGTACTTCCTTCCTTCCTTCCTTACTTACCTACTTACATACTCACTTACTCACTTTCCCACTTATTGCTTGCATACTTACTTACTTCCTCACTCCCTTACTCCCTTCCTTCCTAACTCCTTTACCTACTTACTTACTTACATACTTATTAATGTACTTCCTTCCTTACCTACTTACTTACTCACTTACCTGCTTACTAGTGTACTTACTCACTTACTTGCCTACTTTCTTACTTACTTCCTCACTTACTTCCTTACCTACTCACTCGCTAGCTTCCTTCCTTCCTTACTAACTTCCTACGTACTTACTTACCTGCTTGCATACTTGCTACTTATTAATGTACTTCCTTCCTTACCTACTTACTTACTCACTTACCTGCTTACTAGTGTACTTACTCACTTGCTTGCCTACTTTCTTACTAACTTCCTCACTTCCTTACTTTCTTCCTTACCTACTTACCTGCTTGCTTACTCAATTGCTAGCTTACTTACTTAATTACTTCCTTCCTAACTTCCTACTTACTTACCTGCTTGCATACTTGCTACCTATTAATGTACTTCCTTCCTTACCTACTTACCTACTTACTTACCTGCTTACTCGTGTACTTACTCACTTACTTTCCTACTTTCTTACTTACTTCCTCACTTCCTTACTTTCTTCCTTACCTACTTACCTGCTTGCTTACTCAATTGCTAACTTACTTACTTAATTACTTCCTTCCTTCCTTCCTAACTTCCTACTTACATACTTGCTTGCATACTTGCTTACTTTCTTCCTTACCTACTTAGCTGCTTGCTTGCTTGCTTGCTTACTCACTCGCTAGCTTCCTTCCTTCCTTACTAACTTCCTACGTACTTACTTACCTGCTTGCATACTTGCTACTTATTAATGTACTTCCTTCCTTACCTACTTACTTACTCACTTACCTGCTTACTCGTGTACTTACTCACTTACTTGCCTTACTTACTTCCTCACTTACTCACTTACCTGCTTACTAGTGTACTTACTCACTTACTTGCCTACTTTCTTACTTACTTCCTCACTTCCTTACTTTCTTCCTTACCTACTTACCTGCTTGCTTACTCAATTTCTAGCTTACTTACTTAATTACTTCCTTCCTAACTTCCTAACTTCCTACTTACATACCTGCTTGCTTACTTTCTTGCATACTTAATGCTTGCTTGCTTACCCACTTGCTAGATTACTTGCTTACTTACTTTCTTACGTACTTACTTACTTAATGACTTACTTGCTAACTTTATTATTTACTTACAGTCCTAACTTACTCACTTACCCAAGTACTAATGTACTTACTCACTTAGTGACTTACTTACTTACTTATTGACCTACATACTTGCTTGCTTACTCACTCGCTAGCTTCCTTCCTTCCTTACTAACTTCCTACGTACTTACTTACCTGCTTGCATACTTGCTACTTATTAATGTACTTCCTTCCTTACCTACTTACTTACTCACTTACCTGCTTACTAGTGTACTTACTCACTTACTTGCCTACTTCCTCACTTACTTCCTTACCTACTTACTTGCTTGCTTACTCACTCGCTAGCTTCCTTCCTTCCTTACTAACTTCCTACGTACTTACTTACCTGCTTACATACTTGCTACTTATTAATGTACTTCCTTCCTTACCTACTTACTTACTTACTTACTCACTTACCTGCTTACTAGTGTACTTACTCACTTACTTACCTACTTTCTTACTTACTTCCTCACTTCCTTACTTTCTTCCTTACCTACTTACCTGCTTGCTTACTCAATTGCTAGCTTACTTACTTAATTACTTCCTTCCTTCCTTCCTAACTTCCTACTTACATACCTTCTTGCATACTTGCTTACTTTCTTCCTTACCTACTTACCTGCTTGCTTGCTTGCTTACTCACTCGCTAGCTTCCTTCCTTCCTTACTAACTTCCTACGTACTTACTTACCTGTTTGCATACTTGCTACTTATTAATGTACTTCCTTCCTTACCTACTTACCTGCTTGCTTACTCACTTACCTGCTTACTAGTGTACTTACTCACTTACTTACCTACTTTCTTACTAACTTCCTCACTTCCTTACTTTCTTCCTTACCTACTTACCTGCTTGCTTACTCAATTGCTAGCTTACTTACTTAATTACTTCCTTCCTTCCTAACTTCCTACCTACTTATCTGCTTGCTTACTCAATTGCTAGTTTACTTACTTAATTACTTCCTTCCTTCCTTCCTAACTTCCTACTTACATACCTGCTTGCATACTTGCTTACTTTCTTGCATACTTAATGCTTGCTTGCTTACCCACTTGCTAGATTACTTGCTTACTTACCTTCTTACGTACTTACTTACTTAATGACTTACTTGCTAACTTTATTATTTACTTACAGTCCTAACTTACTCACTTACCCAAGTACTAATGTACTTCCTCACCTAGTGACTTACTTCCTTACTTATTGACCTACCTACTTGCTCAGATGTGTCTGGACGAGCTCACAGCGTGTGCTTGACTTCGAAGTCGCCGTGTCGTCACACTGAAGTCTTCCAGCTGCAGGAAACGTGAAGCCTGGCTGGGGAGAAAATAAAAGCCAAGAGGAATCAGCTGATTATTTCTACAGATAACATAATGTTCTGTTTTCTATGAGGATGCTTGAAATCTGAAACAAGTTACAAGTCAAATGAGTGATCCGTGTCAAACCGATGATTGGCTTCAGTTTCCTCGCAGCGTTTTAAAACAATGCGCTTCCTGTCTGCGCATTACGCGCTTCCTGTCTGCGCATTACGCGCTTCCTGTCTGCGCATTACGCACACACGCAGTGCGCCGGATGAGCCCTACGTACCGAAGTATATCAACTTTCATTCACTTTCATTATTTAAACATGACGTAAGAAAATCAAAGATAAAGATCATATTTTGAAGCTTGTGTGTGTGTGTGTGTGTGTGTGTGTGTGCGCGTGTGTGTGTGTGTGTGTGTGTGTGTGCGTGTGTGTGTGTGTGTGTGTGTGTGTGTGTGTGCGCGTGTGTGTGTGTGTGCGTGTGTGTGTGTGTGCGTGTGTGTGTCTGTGCGCGTGTGTGTGTGTGTGTGTGTGTCTGTGTGCGTGTGTGTGTGTCTGTATGTGCGTGCGTGTGTGTGTGCATGTATGTGCGTGTGTGTGTCTGTGTGAGTGTGTCTGTGGTGTGTGTGTGTGTGTGTGTGTGTGTGTGTGTGTGTGTGTGTGTGTGTGCGTGTGTGTGTGTGTGTGTGTGTGTGTGTGTGTGCGTGTGTGTGTGCGTGCGTGTGTGTGTGTGCATGTATACAGTATGCATGTGTCTATATGTGTATGTGTCTGTGCGTGTGTGTGTGTGTGTGTGTGTGTGTGTGTGATGTGTGTGTGTGTGTGTGTGTGTGTGTGTGCGTGTCTGTATGTGCGTGTGTGTGTGTCTGTGTGTGTGTGAGTGTGTCTGTGGTGTGTGTGTGTGTGTGTGTGTGTGTGTGTGTGTCTGTCTGTGCGTGTATGTGTGTGTGTCTGTGCGTGTGTGTGTGTGTGTGTGTGTGTCTGTCTGTGTGTGTCTGTGCGTTTCTGTGTGTGTCTGTGTGTGTGTGTGTCTGTGTGAGTGTGTCTGTGGTGTGTGTGTGTGTGCGTGTGTGTGTATGTGTCTGTGTGTGTGTGTGTGTGTGTGTGTGTGTGTGTGTGTGTGTGTGTGTGTGGTCTAGCATTACTATACTTGTGGGGACCTAAATCTGTTTATATAGTCACGTGTGGGGACCCGCCTCCCTTATGGGGACAAAATGGAGGTCCCCATAAGGGGGGTCATTAATGTTAGGGTGAAGACTTGGTTAGGGTTAGGTGTGTGTGTGTGTGTGTGTGTGTGTGTGTGTGTGTGTGTGTGTGTGTGTGTGTGTGTGTGTGCGTGTGTGTGTATGTGTGTGTGTACTCACATGTCCCCTGGTGGTGGAGCGGTCATGGGGGTTTCTGAGGACGGTAAAATAACACACTGTGAAAATACATGCAATCGAAAGCTTAAAAAGTGCGTGTGTCTCCTCGGGCCTTGAAGAGTGATAAGTGTTACATCGTGCAATAAAGTGGCAATAGAAGTGCGTAGCAATAGAAGTGCGTGGCAATAGAAGTGCGTGGCAATAGAAGTGCGTGGCCTTCCCCGACGAGAGGCTGAACGACAGAAGAGGAAGCGGAACATCAGACATCATCAAAACTAAATGAAAATAAGCCTCAAAAAAGAGGAAAACCAGAGATGGTGTTTGTTCATCGTATATCTTTGAGTGCGTCTGCAGTATCAGAGGCGTGTGGCGCAGTGGGTTGTGCGCTGGGGTTCGGATCAGGGGGTTCAAACCCCACTGCAGTCAGCATGTCGTTGTGAGACCCTTCACCCCAAAGGGCTCCTGTGGGGTCGCCCACAGTGTTGAGGATGTTTGGATAAAAGCGTCTAAAAGTGACATGTGATGTAATCAGTAGAATATCAACCTCTAAACTTTGTCTTCTTATATTTAGAAGTGTGCATCCTTTTGTCTGTCCTTCACGTGCTCTGAACAAAATGACGCTGATTGTGTTAGTGACGCCTTTTAAGAGCTTACTTAAGAAATAAATAAAGTAAAAAAGCTTTTTACTGCTTTAATTTTAAATACTGCACTGGCGACATGTCACCACTAGAGGGCAGTGCCTGCATTAATGGCGGATATTTCTCTTCTTTTTCTATTTTTGTATACTTTATATTATTTTGGTATTAGTATTATTATTACTGCATGTTATGCATTCAATCGATTAGCAAACTGAAAACCAATTAATGAGGTGTCCTAACGTCCTCCTACTGTGAGTCTTAGTTCCACCTGTCAGAGGGCGTGTGTGTGTGTTTTTCTCTCTCTCTGTGTGTGTGTGTGTGTGTGTGTGTGTGTGTTTCTCTCTCTGTGTGTCTGTGTGTGTGCGCGTGTGTGTGCGCCTGTGTGTGTGCGCGCGTGTGTGTGTGTGTGTGCCTGTGTGTGTGCGCACGCGTGTGTGTGTGTGTGATTCATCAGACAGACAGGCAGCGCAGGTTGAACCGCCTCAGAGCAGACACTCAACAAACTGGACACTTGTTCTACCGACTGCACGTTAATACTCAGAGGATCATAAGCTGTGGGTCTGAGGACACGCACACACACCGGGGAAGTTTCAGCAACACACACACACTTACACTCACGCACACACATGGAGATTGAAAGCATTGTGGCAAACGGCGCGCTCATTAAAGCCAGAGAAGGTAAGAGACTTTAGGAAACCAAAATTATTGTTATTATTGTTATTATTGGCTGCTATTTGACTTCCTTGACGTGTTCCCTTGCTTCCTCATCATGATACATCTTATCGTGTAACATTGCACCTAATCGGGTTAATTACCTCTTTCTATATTATTACATTCTGCTATTTCTTATTTTTGCCCCTAATTATGTACTTTTTGGACTTTAATAATAATAATACTCACATTGTATTTCATATGAACACTAACCTTTATGATGCTACTTCTTATTTGTCATCATGGTTGTGAACTTTTTCAATTATTTAATACGGGCTTTCCACTTTATTTCACATTTTTAAAGCCAAATCTACTTTTTTGCTCTAATGATGTCCTTATCAAAAGTGCATTTCCTCTTTTTACTTAATTAAAGCTAAATATTACTTTTTTACGGATAATTATTCCAGTTGCTTGTTTGTTTTACCACATGGTGCACATGTGTCTTCCACACATCGCTCTGCGCGAGGAGGACCCGGACTACGGTTACACGTGATCTCACGCATCTCCAACGCATGGTTTTATTATTTTTGTTATTATATATTTATTTATTTGTATGTATAATACTATTAACTGATTTTTATTGTACTATTATTATTAAAAAAAATACACATTATTATTATTATTTTATTATTTTAAAGTGCAAGTACTTTCCTAACCCCTTATCTCCTCATCCAAATCATTACTTAGAAAGGGAAGTTGGAGAAGTACTCAGGTCTTGTACTTGAGTAAAAGTAGAAGTACTCAGGTCTTGTACTTGAGTAAAAGTAGAAGTACTCAGATCTTGCACTTGAGTAAAAGTAGAAGTACTCAGATCTTGCACTTGAGTAAAAATAGAAGTACTCAGATCTTGCACTTGAGTAAAAGTTGAAGTACTCAGATCTGGTAGTTGACTAAAAGTAGAAGTACTCAGATCGTGTACTTGAGTAAAAGTAGAAGTACTCAGATCGTGTACTTGAGTAAAAGTAGAAGGACTCAGATCTTGTACTTGAGTAAAAGTAGAAGTACTCAGATCGTGTACTTGAGTAAAAGTAGAAGGACTCAGATCTTGTACTTGAGTAAAAGTAGAAGTACTCAGATCGTGTACTTGAGTAAAAGTAGAAGGACTCAGATCTTGTACTTGAGTACAAGTAGAAGTACTCAGATCTTGTACTTGAGTACAAGTAGAAGTACTCAGGTCTTGTAGTAAAAGTAGAAGTACTCAGATCTTGCACTTGAGTAAAAGTAGAAGTACTTAGATCTTGCACTTGAGTAAAAATAGAAGTACTCAGATCTTGTAGTTGACTAAAAGTAGAAGTACTCAGATCTTGTACTTGAGTAAAAGTTGAAGTACTCAGATCTGGTAGTTGACTAAAAGTAGAAGTACTCAGATCTTGTACTTGAGTAAAAGTAGAAGTACTCAGATCTTGTACTTGAGTAAAAGTAGAAGTACTCAGATCTTGTACTTGAGTACAAGTAGAAGTACTCAGGTCTTGTACTTGAGTAAAAGTAGAAGTACTCAGGTCTTGTAGTTGAGTAAAAGTAGAAGTACTCAGGTCTTGTACTTGAGTAAAAGTAGAAGTACTCAGATCTTGTACTTGAGTAAAAGTAGAAGTACTCAGGTCTTGTACTTGAGTAAAGGTAGAAGTACTCAGATCTGGTACTTGAGGTGAGACGCGCTGATATTCAGAGTAATGCTGTCCTTCAGGCTCCGCTCTATAAATACTTCCCTCTCAGTGAAACCAGACGGGCTGCACGTACCTGTGTTTACTAAGGGAGACGAGTCACTCAGGTGTTTCTTTACGGCATGAAGCTGGAATAGCATCACATGTAATACCTGATGTGTATTTACTAAGTATGCTGCATGCAGTGGTTGAATGTAACATTTACTTAAGTATTGTGCATCCTTCTTGGGGCTTATGGGTCATTACGCTTTTGAAACGTCATTAAGACGAAGAATGTGGAGCAATCGTTGTATACTTTGTGTACTACTGAGTATATTAGCAGTATATAAACACAACATACAGTATATGCAGTACAATAATCTGACTGGATTGTTGCTTTTTGGGGCTTTTATTTTGAAAAACAAAACTCAACCTGATCTTCCTGTAAGGATAGAGATACTCCTGGGGCTTTTATTTTGAAAAACAAAACTCAACCTGATCTTCCAGTAAGGATAGAGATACTTCTGGGGCTTTTATTTTGAAAAACAAAACTCAACCTGATCTTCCTGTAAGGATAGAGATACTGCTGGGGCTTTTATTTGAAAAACATGCATCCTCCTGTGCTTCCTGTAAGGATAGAGATACTTCTGGGGCTTTATTTTGAAAAACATGCATCCTCCTGTGCTTCATGTCATGATAGAGATACTTCTGGGGCTTTTATTTTGAAAACATGCATCCTCCTGTGCTTCCTGTAAGGATAGAGATACTCCTGGGGCTTTTATTTTGAAAAACATGCATCCTCCTGTGCTTCCTGTAAGGATAGAGATACTTCTGGGGCTTTTATTTTGAAAAACATGCATCCTCCTGTGCTTCCTGTAAGGATAGAGATACTTCTGGGGCTTTTATTTTGAAAAACATGCATCCTCATGTGCTTCATGTCATGATAGAGATACTTCTGGGGCTTTTATTTTGAAAAACATGCATCCTCCTGTGCTTCCTGTAAGGATAGAGATACTCCTGGGGCTTTTACTTTGAAAAACATGCATCATCTTGTGCTTCCTGTAAGGATAGAGATACTTCTGGGGCTTTTATTTTGAAAAACCTGCATCCTCCTGTGCTTCATGTCATGATAGAGATACTTCTGGGGCTTTTATTTTGAAAAACATGCATCCTCCTGTGCTTCCTGTAAGGATAGAGATACTTCTGGGGCTTTTATTTTGAAAAACATGCATCCTCCTGTGCTTCCTGTAAGGATAGAGATACTCCTGGGGCTTTTATTTTGAAAAACATGCATCCTCCTGTGCTTCCTGTAAGGATAGAGATACTTCTGGGGCTTTTATTTTGAAAAACATGCATCCTCCTGTGCTTCCTGTAAGGATAGAGATACTTCTGGGGCTTTTATTTTGAAAAACATGCATCCTCCTGTGCTTCCTGTAAGGATAGAGATACTCCTGGGGCTTTTACTTTGAAAAACATGCATCATCTTGTGCTTCCTGTAAGGATAGAGATACTTCTGGGGCTTTTATTTTGAAAAACCTGCATCCTCCTGTGCTTCATGTCATGATAGAGATACTTCTGGGGCTTTTATTTTGAAAAACATGCATCCTCCTGTGCTTCCTGTAAGGATAGAGATACTTCTGGGGCTTTTATTTTGAAAAACATGCATCCTCCTGTGCTTCCTGTAAGGATAGAGATACTCCTGGGGCTTTTATTTTGAAAAACATGCATCCTCCTGTGCTTCCTGTAAGGATAGAGATACTTCTGGGGCTTTTATTTTGAAAAACATGCATCCTCCTGTGCTTCCTGTAAGGATATGTGTACTCTATGCAGCTTTTATTTTGAAAAGAAAAGCCTAATCCTGAGTTTACTGTTTGGATACAATGATTATCTGGGGCTTTTATTTTGAAAAGCATGCATCCATGTGCTCACTAGTATATGGTTACTCAATGGGGCTTAAAGTATTTAAAATAACACTTTAATCAAAGCCTTTTGGAGTGAAATACTTCTTAACTTCGACTTAAGTGGGATTTCACACTCAGGCTGTTATAGAGTACTTTAGACTGTGGTCAAAGTAAACTGAGTACTTTCTCCGCCTCTTGTTGACGTGCTGGAGGAGCTCTTCAGGTGTTGTGTGTTGATGAAGTCATTAACCCATGATGTCTCTGCAGGAGGGAATCGGGGCGGAGCTACAAGTGGAAGGAGATGCTGCGCTTCAATCACATCAGCCAGTGCATGGACCAGGCCTCCAGCACAGGTGTGTGTGTGTGTGTGTGTGTGTGTGTGTGTGTGTGTGTGTGTGTGTGTGTGTGTGTGTGTGTGTGTGTGTGTGTGTGTGTGTGTGTGTGTGTGTGTGTGTGTGTGTGTGTGTGTGTGTGTGTGTGTGTGTGTGTGTGTGTGTGTGTGTGTGTGTGTGTGTGTGTGTGTGTGTGTGTGTGTGTGTGTCTCTCTGTGTGTGTGTGTGTGTGTGTGTGTGTCTCTCTCTCTGTGTGTGTGTGTGTCTCACATCATGTGCTCTCCCCCTTCAGAGAGAGAGTACAACAGTGTGTGTGTGTGTGTGTGTGTGTGTGTGTGTGTGTGTGTGTGTGTGTGTGTGTCTCACCCCCTGCTCTCCCCCCTCAGAGAGAGAGTACTACAGTCTGTGTCTGTGTGTGTGTGTGTGTGTGTGTGTGTGTGTGTGTGTGTGTGTGTGTGTGTGTGTGTCTCACACCCTGCTCTCCCCCCTCAGAGAGAGAGTACTACAGTCTGTGTCTGTGTGTGTGTGTGTGTGTGTGTGTGTGTGTGTGTGTGTGTGTGTGTGTGTGTGTGTGTGTGTGTGTGTGTGTGTGTGTCTCACACCCTGCTCTCCCCCCTCAGAGAGAGAGTACTACAGTCTGTGTGTGTGTGTGTGTGTGTGTGTGTGTGTCTCACACCCTGCTCTCCCCCCTCAGAGAGAGAGTACTACAGTCTGTGTGTGTGTGTGTGTGTGTGTGTGTGTGTGTGTGTGTGTCTCACCCCCTGCTCTCCCCCCCCAGAGAGAGAGTACTACAGCCTGTGTGTGTGTGTGTGTGTGTGTGTCTCACCCCCTGCTCTCCCCCCTCAGAGAGAGAGTACTACAGCCTGTGTGTGTGTGTGTGTGTGTGTGTGTGTGTGTGTGTGTGTCTCACCCCCTGCTCTCCCCCCCCAGAGAGAGAGTACTACAGCCTGTGTGTGTGTGTGTGTGTGTGTGTCTCACCCCCTGCTCTCCCCCCCCAGAGAGAGAGTACTACAGCCTGTGTGTGTGTGTGTGTGTGTGTGTGTGTGTGTGTGTGTGTGTCTCACCCCCTGCTCTCCCCCCCCAGAGAGAGAGTACTACAGCCTGTGTGTGAAGCAGCCGATCGGAAAGAACCTCTTTCAGCTGTTCTGTCTCAGTCGTCCTGACCTGCAGAACTACGTCTCCCTGCTGGACGCTCTGGCAAGTACTCACGACATGGAGGTGGAAGTCAACGGTTCTCTGGACGTGTTTTTGGTTGACGACTGAACGCCATCACGTTTAAACTCTGTGTTTCGTGCGGGCTGGCCTTTGTGCAAATTGATTTAGCTTATATTTAATCTGGCTTTAGAGAAAGAACACAACGCAGGAATAAAGTAGAACAAATATATATTAAAGGTAAATCTTTAAAGGTCCCGCGGCCATTTCTACTGATCATAGCTCCATCGTTGAGGTCTGAATAGATTCACATTGTTCACTGTTCCAAACTCTCATTGGCCGTTTCTCAATCTCGAGGATGCTGGCTTGGTAGTCGCGTACTTCCAAGTCACTTCCTTCAGAAACGAAGCCAGTATACTTCCAAGCCACGGCTTCGGAAAACAAAGAAGAATGGAACAGGCTAACAAGTGTGCCACTCTCTCTAACGGTTTCAAACTGTACCGAAAGTAAATCCCTCACGATGTCTATCTAATTATGAACTTGCTTTTCTTTCACGGAACACAGTTTTGGTGAAAACAAATGTAGTCTGTTCAGCCATTCTCCGCAAGGGTTTTTGAAATTGGTCCGTATGCAAAGCATTGTGGGGATTTTAAGGACGCGAAGGCCGTTTCTCAATAGCGAGGAAACTGGCTTCCAAGCCAATATTTCAAGGATACTACGTCATCGAGTGCCGCCGAAGGACTGTTCCAATCTCCAGCATACTTGGAATTCCACCGAGGCCGCGTCCTTCGTTTGGGGGTAATTTCGAGGCTGCACATGGGTAGACTTCGCGTCCTTCAATTTCCCCAAATCTGTGGCGGAAAATGTAAGGCAAGCGGGGCCTCTCGTATGACGCACACCTGCACACTTGCTCGCCTGTTCCACTCTTCGTTTTCCGAATGCCAGGAAGGATTCTGGCCTAGCTTCTGAAGGAAGTGACTCGGAAGACATGTGCTACCAAGCAAGCATCCTCGCGATTGAGAAACCCATGTGCAGCCTCGAAATTTCCCCCAAACCAAGGATGCGGCCTCGGTGGAATTCCAAGTATGCTGGAGATTGGAACAGTACTTCGGCGGCACTCGATGACGTAGCGTCCTTGAAATATTGGCTTGGAAGCCAGTATCCTCCAGATTGAGATACAGCGTTATACATTTTAAATCCCGGTTTACAAAACTTAACATTTGTCCTCATTTTAAGGTCATCACTCATTTCAAAACGATCTGAGGAAATGACATTTAAAGTGTGTGCAGGCGTTCCTTATCGCTCAGATTCATTATGAAACAGAAACGAGGAAGAAGGAGACGGAAACATTTATAAATAAGTCAATGAAAAGACGTCATGGGTTTACACGGTACACTGGATTTAATTACAGTTCATAATCTCAACTTGATATCATACTGGAGGAATGATTCTACTTTAAAAAGTCCTCAGGTGTATATCAGTATGTAGTGGCTCTACTTTAAAGAGTCCTCTCCTGCTGATGTTCAGGTGTATATCAGTATGTAGTGGCTCTACTTTAAAGAGTCCTCTCCTGCTGATGTTCAGGTGTATATCAGTACGTAGTGTCTCTACTTTAAAGAGTCCTCTCCTGCTGATGTTCAGGTGTATATCAGTATGTGGTGTCTCTACTTTAAAGAGTCCTCTCCTGCTGATGTTCAGGTGTATATCAGTACGTAGTGTCTCTACTTTAAAGAGTCCTCTCCTGCTGATGTTCAGGTGTATATCAGTATGTGGTGTCTCTACTTTAAAGAGTCCTCTCCTGCTGATGTTCAGGTGTATATCAGTATGTGGTGTCTCTACTTTAAAGAGTCCTCTCCTGCTGATGTTCAGGTGTATATCAGTACGTAGTGTCTCTACTTTAAAGAGTCCTCTCCTGCTGATGTTCAGGTGTATATCAGTATGTGGTGTCTCTACTTTAAAGAGTCCTCTCCTGCTGATGTTCAGGTGTATATCAGTACGTAGTGTCTCTACTTTAAAGAGTCCTCTCCTGCTGATGTTCAGGTGTATATCAGTATGTAGTGCCTCTACTTTAAAGAGTCCTCTCCTGCTGATGTTCAGGTGTATATCAGCATGTAGTGTCTCTACTTTAAAGAGTCCTCTCCGTCTGATGTTCAGGTGTATATCAGTATGTAGCGTCTCTACTTTAAAGAGTCCTCTCCTGCTGATGTTCAGGTGTATATCAGTGTATAGTGTCTCTACTTTAAAGAGTCCTCTCCTGCTGATGTTCAGGTGTATATCAGTATGTAGTGCCTCTACTTTAAAGAGTCCTCTCCTGCTGATGTTCAGGTGTATATCAGCATGTAGTGTCTCTACTTTAAAGAGTCCTCTCCGTCTGATGTTCAGGTGTATATCAGTATGTAGCGTCTCTACTTTAAAGAGTCCTCTCCTGCTGATGTTCAGGTGTATATCAATATGTAGTGTCTCTACTTTAAAGAGTCCTCTCCTGCTGATGTTCAGGTGTATATCAGTATGTAGTGTCTCTACTTTAAAGAGTTCTCTCCTGCTGATGTTCAGGTGTATATCAGTATGTAGTGTCTCTACTTTAAAGAGTCCTCTCCAGCTGATGATCAGGTGTATATCAGTATGTAGTGTCTCTACTTTAAAGAGTCCTCTCCTGCTGATGTTCAGGTGTATATCAGTATGTAGTGTCTCTACTTTAAAGAGTCCTCTCCTGCTGATGTTCAGCTGCATATCAGTATGTAGTGTCTCTACTTTAAAGAGTCCTCTCCTGCTGATGTTCAGGCGTATATCAGTATGTAGTGTCTCTACTTTAAAGAGTCCTCTCCTGCTGATGTTCAGCTGCATATCCGTATGTAGTGTCTCTACTTTAAAGAGTCCTCTCCTGCTGATGTTCAACCTGTTGTTCACTCTTCTTCTGAACATCCGTTTCTTCTTCTTCTTTATTTTAGGACGCCTTCGAGACGAAGTCAGACGAAGAGAGGAAAGATTTCGGCGTCAGCATCATCGAGACATTCCTCATGAGAAAGGTCTGGAAACTGCACACAAATACAAACGTCTTTACTGCGAATAACGCTAAAAAAAAATAGATAAAAAAAGGAAATATGTGTTATTAAAAAAATATATAAACAATTAAAATGTTTAAATATAAAATGAAGGGACATTTGTTCTTGGGCCCTTTTTGGCTTTGTGTTTCTGAAATTCCATGTCTTGTTTATAGTACACACACACACACACACACACACACACACACACACACACACACACACACACACACACACACACACACAGTTCTAATGTCAACAACACTGTGTGCACTAGCTATACATTCCTGGCATTTTAAAGAACATCCATCTGTTTTGCTTTTTGATCTAATATATAATCTGTGACTTCAGTTTGTCCTCGCCATATCTGCACTGCAGCTAACGTGCACATGGCAGCCGAGAAGCTGTGGTCTGACCGTCTTCATGCTTTGTCCGCAGTCGATGCAGTGCGTGCACGTGGTGGAGAAGCACGAGCAGAGCTGCGTCCACAGCCTGCAGGTCGACTCCTGCTCCGACGCCTTCCAGAGCTGCAGGCAGTGAGTTACCCTCCCTCTTTCTGCTACACACGCTATTAACGATAACACGATACGCTATTAAAGATAACACGATACGCTATTAACGATAACACGATACGCTATTAAAGATAACACGATACGCTATTAACGATAACACGATACGCTATTAACGATAACACGATACGCTATTAACGATAACACGATACGTTATTAACGATAACACGATACGCTATTAACGATAACACGATACGCTATTAACGATAACACGATACGTTATTAACGATAACACGATACGCTATTAACGATAACACGATACGTTATTAACGATAACACGATACGATGATACTCAGAGTCTGACATGTGACGAGCGTAGCAGCTCCATGCGTCACATCAACAGACACATATCAAGACACGATACACAGCAGGGATGGAGGACTCGAGAGCCGATTCGGGACTCGTGACTCGACTCGGACTTGGACTCGTGAATTCTCGCGCACGATGACTTGGACTCAGACTCGACTACGACTCTCCCTAGGTGACTCGGACTCGGAGAGTGGTGACTCGAGAGTGACTCGGACTGGGAGAGTGGTGACTCGAGAGTGACTTGGACTGGGAGAGTGGTGACTCGAGAGTGACTCGGACTCGGAGAGTGGTGACTCGAGAGTGACTTGGACTGGGAGAGTGGTGACTCGAGAGTGACTTGGACTCAGACTCGACTACGACTCTCCCTAGGTGACTCGGACTCGGAGAGTGGTGACTCGAGAGTGACTCGGACTGGGAGAGTGGTGACTCGAGAGTGACTTGGACTGGGAGAGTGGTGACTCGAGAGTGACTCGGACTCGGAGAGTGGTGACTCGAGAGTGACTCGGACTGGGAGAGTGGTGACTCGAGAGTGACTTGGACTGGGAGAGAGGTGACTCGAGAGTGACTTGGACTCGAGAGTGACTTGGACTCGGAGAGTGGTGACTCGAGAGTGACTTGGACTCAGACTCGACTACGACTCTCCCTAGGTGACTTGGACTCGGAGAGTGGTGACTCGAGAGTGACTCGGACTCGGAGAGTGGTGACTCGAGAGTGACTTGGACTCTGATACATAGAAAGGTTTTATAAACAGCTAGTCAAATAAACAAGGTGAATTGCAAACCTTCATTACTGTGGGTTGTAAAATAGTTCTGTAAACTTCATTCTTCCAATTGCATTGAAAGTAACAGTTACACGTGACGATAGAGGCTTTGAGAGTGTGGACATGTGGGTTCAAAGTTAATTGAATGTCCCTCTTAAAGAGCCATATGAACCTATACGATCCGATGACACTTTAATGGTCAGATGAAGTCTGAAATGCTCCTTGCACCCCAGCAGCTCCATGTGTCACATCAACACACATCAAGACACATGAACAACAAACATGTAACGTAACAGCAGGACCAGTGAGAGCTGCTCAAAGCGCCTTCAGCTGATCTGTGGCTCTGTGTTCACCGAGAGGACTGACTGGAGCACAGAGGATGCTTCAGGCTGACTTTAGTGGATCTCCATCAGATGGTAGCAGTCACAGGCGGCGCGTGAGGCTCAGGTTTGGGAAGGCTAAATCACTTTTTTTTACCTGACGCTGCCCGCTTCCGGCGTCTATAGAAAAGAGATCAACTCAGTGAAAGCACCGCCTGCTGACCAATCAGAGCTCAGTGTGCGGAGTTTAAATCTCTCAAGTCATATTACAGGATAAAGGAAATACAGTTTAAACTGCCGTATGCAGAGAAGACGCCGACGTGTCGCACTTATCATTCATATTACATATTCAATCAGATCATCGATCATATAATATCACAGCCTGTATGATCTCCTGATCTGAGTCAGCTGAGCCGTGTCTGGCCGAGCAGCACTCAGCGTCACAGACTGGATGCAGAAGCATTATTTTAAGCAACACATTAGGTTGACGAAACACTCAACTCAAATGTAAGTAAAGTCAGATCCACTCGTGTCTTAGACGGGGCAGTGATATCATAAAACTGTTACGCTTTCAAACACTCGGTAGTTTATTTATTTTTTAACCAGTTGTTCGTATTCACCTTGCAGGTGCAGCTCTGTGGCTTGTATCCTGGATTATATGTTTAAGTCATGGATGACTAACTTTAAAGTTCATATTTGTCTAATATTAGTTTACTTTTCATTAATGAAGTATGACGCTGCGCTGTCAGTACACTTGTCCCTGTTTGTGATTGGTCAAATGTTGCTAACCCCACCCCTTTCAGGTGAACGCGCTCTCAGCTGGAGAGAGAAGCCCTGGCTTGATTTACCGAGTTGATAACCAGCGTCGAGATCTCGTTTGTTAGGGTTAGTTTAGATAACTCGAACATATCCAGGGTTTGAACTGGCTTCGTAGTACAGGGCACAGTGGCTGCATAGCAGCGCTAATGGCAAAGACACAAACATTATACATTATATTTGTATTTTACCAGGATGCAGTGACACAAATATTTGGGAAGGCTTAGCCTTCCCTAGCCTACAGCACCCGCCGCCCCTGGTAGCAGTTCAGGTTCTCTCTCAGAGCATGCTTCGGGTCCAGGTGATGCTGCTGGAGCCTCTCAGGTGGTTCTGGTCTGAGTCAGAGAGGCTCTGACAGGGGGCCAGCTCTCTTTGAGCAGATTGCTGACAGGTGGAGCAGGATTCATTTTAAATTAACCCCTTCATTTCATGCATTAGAGATCTACACAACTACCTGAGCGGAGAACCCTTCAGTCAGTACCAGCAGAGCATGTTCTTCGAGCGCTTCCTGCAGTGGAAGATGCTGGAGAGGTCAGTGTGTGTGTGTGTGTGTGTGTGTGTGTGTGTGTGTGTGTGTGTGTGTGTGTGTGTGTGTGTGTGTGTGTGTGTGTGTGTGTGTGTGTGTGTGTGTGTGTGTGTGTGTGTGTGTGTGTGTGTGTGTGTGTGTGTGTGTGTGTGTGTGTGTGTGTGTGTGTGAGAGAGTCAGAGAGCGTGTGTGTGTGTGTGTGTGTGTGTGTGTGTGTGTGTGTGCGTGTGTGTGTGTGTGTGTGTGTGTGTGTGTGTGTGTGTGTGAACAAGGAAACAGACAGACAAAGCAACAATGACGCATGTGTTGGGAAGCTGGTTTTTCTGCTTGTTCTCTAAAACTCCGAGCCACTTTCACTGTTTCTGTTTCATCCATCCATCCATCTTCTCCCGCTTATCCGTGGTCGGGTCGCGGGGGTAGCAGTTCCAGCAGAGAGCCCCAAACTTTCTTTTCCCTGGCGACATCAACCAGCTCTGACTGGGGGATCCCAAGGCGCTCCCAGGCCAGCGAAGAGATATAATCCCTCCACCTGGTCCTAGGTCTACCCCTTGGTCTCTTCCCAGCTGGACGTGCCTGGAACACCTCCCTAGGGAGGCGCCCAGGTGGCATCCTAACTAGGTGCCCGAACCACCTCAACTGGCTTCTTTCGACGCGAAGGAGGAGCGGCTCAACTCCGAGTCCCTCCCTGATGACCGAACTTCTCACCTTATCTCTAAGGGAGACACCAGCCACCCGGCGGAGGAAACCCATCTCGGCCGCTTGTATCCGCGATCTCGTTCTTTCGGTCATGACCCATCCTTCATGACCATAGGTGAGGGTAGGAACGAACATGGCCCGGTAGACAGAGAGCTTTGCCTTCCGGCTCAGCTCCCTTTTCGTCACAACGGTGCGGTAAAGCGACTGCAGTACCGCTCCCGCTGCTCCGATTCTCCGGCCCATCTCACGCTCCATTGATCCCTCACTCGAGAACAAGACCCCGAGATACTTGAACTCCTTCACTTGGGGTAAGGACTCATTCCCTACTTGGAGTGAACAGTCCATCGGTTTCCTGCTGAGAACCATGGCCTCAGATTTGGAGGTGCTGATCCTCATCCCAGCCGCTTCACACTCGGTTGCGAACCGATCCAGTGAGTGCTGAAGGTCGCAGACCGATGAAGCCATCAGAACCACATCATCTGCAAAAAGCAGTGGTGCAATCCTTAGTCCACCGAACCGCAGACCCCCCCCCCCACGACTACGCCTCGAAATCCGATCCATGTATATTACAAACAGGATTGGTGACAAAGCGCAGCCCTGGCGGAGGCCAACCCTCACCGGAAATGGGTCCGACTTACTGCCGAGGACCCGGACACAGCTCTCGCTTTGGGAGTACAGAGATTGGATGGCCCTGAGTAGAGACCCCCTCACCCCATACTCCCGCAGCACCTCCCACAGTAACTCCCTGGGAACCCGGTCATACGCCTTCTCCAAGTCTACAAAACACATGTAGACCGGATAAGCGTACTCCCAGGCCCCCTCCAGGATCCTTGCGAGAGTAAAAAGCTGATCCGTCGTTCCACGACCAGGACGGAATCCGCATTGTTCCTCCTCAATCTGAGGTTCGACAATCGGCCTGACCCTCCTTTCAAGTACCTTGGAGTAAACTTTCCCGGGGAGGCTGAGTAGTGTGATGCCTCTGTAATTGGCACACACCCTCTGATCCCCCTTTTTGAACAGGGGGACCACCACCCCGGTCTGCCACTCCTTCGGTACTGTTTCCGACTTCCACGCAACGTTGATGAGACGTGTCAACCATGACAGTCCCTCAACACCCAGAGCCTTCAGCATTTCCGGGCGGATCTCATCCACCCCCGGGGCTTTGCCACTGTGGAGTTGTTTAACGACCTCAGTGACCTCCCACCGGGAGATTGGTGTTGATCCCCCGTCATACTCCAGCTCTGCCTCTAACATAGTGGGCGGAGTTGTCGGGTTCAGGAGTTCCTCAAAGTGTTCCTTCCAACGCCCCAACACTCCATCAGTTGAGGTCAACAACGTCCCATCCTTACTGTACACAGCTGTTTCTGTTTGTTTTTTTTAAATCAGTGACGAAATGCTGTGTTTCCTTTTCAAGGCGGCCGATCACCAAATACACGTTCAGACAGTACCGAGTGCTGGGGAAGGGAGGCTTTGGAGAGGTAATGTCCCGGATACAATTATTTAACGTTTATGTTAGTCAAGTTTGCAATTAAAGATATTTTAAAATGTAAAAAGTGAGAAAAATAAATAAATAATAATAACGTTTAAAATAAATTAAAATATAAATTAAAATAAATCTAAATATAATAAAATATCAAATAAAATAAATTAAAATATAATAAAATATCAAATAAAATAAATTGAAATATAATCAAATATAAATTAAAATAAATCTAAATGTAATATAATAAAATATCAAATAAAATATAATAAAATATCAAATGAAATAAATTAAAATAAAATATCAAATAAAATAAATTGAAATATAATCAAATATAAATTAGAATAAATATAAATATAATATAATAAAATATCAAATAAAATAAATTGAAATATAATAACTTTAAACTGATCTTGAATACCATACCATACATTATTTAACTACACCTTGATATGTCTCAGGTGTGGGCGTGTCAGGTTCGAGCCACTGGTATGATGTACGCCTGCAAGAAGCTGGATAAAACTCACGTGAAGAAGAGGAGGGGGGAAGCCATGGCTCTGAACGAGAAGCAGATCCTGGAGGCGCTGGACAGCAGATTCGTGGTGAGATTAAACATCTCAAACTCTCTGTTCAGTGTTTTAAAATGCGTTCAAGATGTTTGTGCTGATAAATAACACCACAGGTAAGAGTATTTCAGATGTGTAGGTCAACTGTCCCTTAAAAAGACAAGTCTGGCGATATGTTATAAGTGTCAGCTGTTAACTGCTCTCCATTAACACTCAGTTGGATTGAATCATACCTCGCTGGTAGGCGTCAGCATGTTATCGCCAATAATCGACTCTCCAGCTCTAGACTTAAGCACCGGAGTGCCACAAGGTTCAATACTTGGTCCACTTCTTTTTACCTTATATATGAATGAGCTGCCATCTGTGTGTCCTGATGTGGAAACACAGCTACATGCCGATGAAACCGTGATATATGTGTTTTTCACAAAAAGAAAATGTGTAAAATATAAGCATCTCAGGTGGAAATATTGATTTTATTCCTTACAACTCTAATCTAACATTAAAAACACAAGTCAACAAAGTGACCCAAAGACTTTGCCGAGCCCATTTTAAATACATAATAAACACAATGACATGTTTGCTGATCTCTGACGCCGTGTGTTGACACGAGGAGGAATACATCGCTACATTATTTCTCATGTTGCGTCCAGGTGAGCCTGGGGTACGCCTACGAGACAAAGCACTCGCTCTGCATGGTGCTCACCATGATGAGCGGGGGGGATCTGAGGTTCCACATCCACAACATCGGGCAGCCGGGCCTCGACAAGCACAGAGTCCGGTTCTACGCTGCGGAGGTCTGCTGCGGAATCATGCACCTGCACAGGAAGTCAATAGTCTACAGGTGAGTGGGGTCTGCGGGGGGATTTATTTATTTATTACGCATGCTTCTTCGTTACATTAAGCTGTCTTTGGCCCTTTTTCCTGCTGTAACAAGGTTAATTTAAATAAAGGTATATTCTGGTTCTGATATAGGAATACTTCACGACAAGAGACAGTAAAGGTGGGAAAGTAACATTTACCCTGTGCTTGAGTAGAGTTTTGAGCTATTACTTTACTGGTGTTTCTCCATTTATAACCACGTATTTTTACTCCACTTCATTTATCTGAAAGTGTAGTAGTAGTATTTCAAGTCAAAGTCAACTTTATTGTCAATCTGTCAGCTTGTGTGTACAGACTGAGAGATCGAAATACCGTTTCCCACAATCCAGACGAATGAAAAATATATATATAAAACTATGTATACATATATGTATATACATATGTATACACAACCAACAGACACATGTATACATATGCACACATGAAAGACAACAATACAAGCATACACAAAATAAAAGTCACTTCTTTTATCTAAAGGTACATTACAAATGCAGGTATTAGTACATCCAACTAGAATGAAGTGTTTAGAAAAGACGCTGTTCCCCAGAAGTGAAAACAAGAACAGCTGGAATTATGACGAGTAACTGGAGACTCCAGTCTTTACTTTAATTCAAGAAGATTGTATTGTTTTTTTAATGCAAAATGATGTCATGGATCGACCGGTTTGACTGTGATGGTGTTTCCTGTTTGGCACGCCATGACTGAATACTGATCAGAGATAAGATCATAACATCAAATGGACTTTATTGATAAGAATTTGTTTGCGTTGCAGCAGCATCGGGAACAACAAGGCAATGCAGCTAGGGATTAACAGAGTAGAAATGAAACCTGCTAAACAGCTAAAGTTGAAACATCTCAAATAGAAATAAAACGGCAATACAAAAATAGAATATACAAGTTGACCGTGAAGATAAAACATGATCTGTCTGACAAATAAAACTCGACTGAAGCGCCGATTGATATTAAACACAAATATAAAGCAGGATATTATTTACATTAAGTGCGTGAGGAATGGCGTATCACATTACATATCATCGTGCATCGTGCATCGTGAGTCCAGTGAACCAAAGAGAGGCCAGAGGTTCAAACTGAAGTGCCATGCCTGTTGTGAAAAAGTAAGAAGTAGAACAGTGATACCAGAACGATATTTAAGTACAGTAATTAAGTATTTGTACTTCATACTGGGCAGTTCTTGGAGAGTATGAAGGAGGATCTGGAGTCGCAGCAGAAAGTCAAACCGGTCGATCCATGACATCATTTTGCATTAAAAAAACAATACAACTAAAGTAAAGACTGGAGTCTCCAGTTACTCGTCATAATTCCAGCTGTTCTTGTTTCACTGCTGGGGAACAGCGTCTTTTCTAAACACTTCCTTCTAGTTGGATGTACTAATACCTGCATTTGTAATGTACCTTTAGATAAAAGACTCGGTTCATTTCCTCCTCTTTGTGCGGCACAACGGACTCTCTCTTTGGACACGACATGTTCGATACCTCTGCTCTCATCACCTCTAAACAAACTGCTTTGCTTCCTCCTCAGAGACATGAAGCCAGAGAACATCCTGCTGGACGACAACGGTACGTGAGAGACAGTGAACGCATCGTGATGCCTTCACTGTCAGTGAGAAACAGAGGAGGGAGGAGTACTCAGATTGAAGTAGAAGTACTCAGATCTTGTACTTGAGTAAAAGTAGAAGTACTCAGGTCTTGTACTTGAGTTAAAGTAGAAGTACTCAGATCTTGTACTTGAGTAAAAGTAGAAGTACTCAGGTCTTGTACTTGAGTTAAAGTAGAAGTACTCAGATCTTGTACTTGAGTAAAAGTAGAAGTACTCAGGTCTTGTACTTGAGTTAAAGTAGAAGTAGAAGTACTCAGATCTTGTACTTGAGTAAAAGTAGAAGTACTCAGGTCTTGTACTTGAGTGAAAGTAGAAGTACTCAGATCTTGTACTTGAGTAAAAGTAGAAGTACTCAGATCTTGTACTTGAGTAAAAGTAGAAGTACTCAGGTCTTGTACTTGAGTAAAAGTAGAAGTACTCAGATCTTGTGCTTGAGTAAAAGTAGAAGTACTCAGATCTTGTACTTGAGTAAAAGTAGAAGTACTCAGGTCTTATACTTGAGTAAAAGTACTCAGGTCTTGTGCTTGAGTAAAAGTAGAAGTACTCAGATATTTGTACTTGAGTAAAAGTACTCAGATCTTGTACTTGAGTAAAAGTAGAAATACTCAGATCTTGTGCTTGAGTAAAAGTAGAAGTACTCAGGTCTTGTACTTGAGTAAAAGTACTCAGGTCTTGTGCTTGAGTAAAAGTACTCAGGTCTTGTGCTTGAGTAAAAGTGGAAGTACTCAGATATTTGTACTTGAGTAAAAGTACTCAGATCTTGTACTTGAGTAAAAGTACTCAGATCTTGTACTTGAGTAAAGTAGAAGTACTCAGATATTTGTACTTGAGTAAAAGTACTCAGATCTTGTACTTGAGTAAAAGTACTCAGATCTTGTACTTGAGTAAAAGTAGAAGTACTCAGATCTTGTTCTTGAGTAAAAGTAGAAGTACTCAGATCTTGTACTTGAGTAAAAGTAGAAGTACCAGAGTGTAGGAATACTCTGTTTCAGTGAAAGTCCTGCATTCAAAATGTTCTTCAAGTGAAAGTATAAAAGTATTCTCATCTAAATATAGTGAAAGACAGTAAAAGTAGTCGTTGTGCAGATTGGTCCATTTCAGAATAATATATTTATTAGCAGAAATACTCAAGTAAAGTACAAGTACCTCTAAATTGTACCTGAGTAAATGTATAGTTACTGGTGTGCGATACACATCTCGAGAACACGTGTAATGTTTACTTCATGGCGCGTGGATCTGGGGATGAAGCGCTCTCTGAGTTCTGAGTGATGAGGTTCGAGTCGAGCCGGTCCTCCTCCGCCTCCGGTTCAAACGAAGGTTCAGGAAGTGAACTCCGCTCAGGTGTGGTTTCTATTTTTAGAAAAGCAGCTGTTCCTGCATTCTTAGGCTAGGGTTCGGAGACCTAGATCCACCTTTTGTTCCGCGTGTTCTCAGGTATACACATTCCTGTTGAGCGCCATACCCGCAGGAGGAGGAAGCTTCAGTATAAATAGAAAGCTATGGTCTTAAAATACTCGCGAGGGAAAGTCCGGTATATTTAGGGACAGAAGTAAACAAACATTTTCCGCCAAGTGTTCTGTGAAAGTAGATCCATCTTACTTCTTTAATTACTTAATTAATAAGCCCTGAATTCAAAATGTTACCGACTGTAAGTAGAAGTAAATTAGTATTATAAACAGATAGGTTCATTATTCATCATTTGTTTTTGGTACTTTTTACACGAAGGCTTTTGGAAACATTTCAGAAATTATTTAATATTTCTTCTGGAATCTTTCCCATTTTTAAAAAAATTTTATGTATTTTTTAAACAAACATTTTTGGAGCGCTCCGAGGCATTCTCCAGACGTTTTGTCGCATCATTATCTGTGTTTCTTTAGTCATATTTTGTCACTGAAGAAACACTCAGGTTTTAGAAGTATTACCACCAAATATTTCATTTCGTTTGTATTTGTCCCGCTCATGGTACGCAAAACCAAATGTACAATAATTGCCACAAAACACGACTCTAGCATCGAGCGAAAAGCAGCAGGGAGAAGAATAACATCTTATCTGCCCCTTTCTAAAAAAACAAATAAATACAAATAGATGTTCTGCCCTTCATAATAATATTTTTTTTTGTTCACAGCCAAACAGAACAGTATCTTAGGACACTAAGAGAAACACACCAAAAAATATACTTATTTCCCACTTGACGGTTAACGGAAAGAAACAAAACACGAAAACATCACATGTCTAAGGAAAAGAAAAGACACCCCACCTGAGTCCTACTGGAGAAGAAGGTGGAAAGCGACGCATGATGATAATAATAATTATAACAATAACAATGGCAATATACTTTAATTGGTAACGTTTGTTTTGGATATTTCTCTCTATTACTTCTGGAATGTTCAGACATGTTTCAGACAATCTTCTGTGTATTTTAAAATGTTTCTTTTCACAAAAATGGTAAGAAACACTCAGAATCTGCTCAGGTTTCTAGAAGTATTAGCTCCAAATATACTTTAATTAGTAACGTTTATTTTTCACATTATCTTTGGAGCATTTTCAGACATTTTCCAGACAATTCTCGGTGTTTTTCTGTCCATGTTTCTTATCACGACTCAGGTGTAAAGTTACTGAGTGAAGTGTTGTGGTCGAGCGGCTCTGGAGGAGGAGCTGACTGAGAGCTGAAGGGAAAGTCCGTCTTCTTAGCGGTGGACAGATAAACCGGTTGGGTGATTCCTATTAATATCTTTGTGTTTATTTCCTTCAGGACACATCCGCATCTCTGACCTGGGCCTGGCGGTGAGGCTGAGCGAGGGCTCGCTGGCGAGGGGCAAGGTGGGCACCGCCGGGTACATGGGTACGTTCAGATCGGTCGATGTGTTGAATTTAAAAAGTCTATTTTTTCTTGCATTTTAAGAAGTTGTATCTTTACTACGGAAGGAAGTGCAGTTAAAAGTGTAAGAAGTACAATATTAAGCAGTAAATAGGATCAAAAATACAACATTTCATTAAAAATATATACATGTTTTGTCTTTTTTAAGAAAATACAGATTAATACTCAACCGAATTAAATACAGCTAAGACTATAACACATAAAATAGCAATTAACAAATCCAAAGAAAGTTAATTAATAAAAGGACTTAATACTTATACTATATTTACACAGCCCAACGTGACAAAGTACCTCGTAGTTAACGTTCATTTTAGAGGTTAAATACAACTCATGAACCCTATATATAAAAAGTTAAGACACTGACGGTAAACATGCTCAGTCTTCTCTCTACTTTCTGCCTCTGTTGGCGATTAAAGACAATATTTGGTGTTTGATTGGAATAAAACTCTTTACACCATATTTTAAACTGCAAATTGCATCACTTTAGAGCACAGGTGTCAAACTCGAGGCCCGGGGGCCAAATCAGGGCCGTGGTGGATTTAATTTCGGCCCGCAGGATAATTTCTAATTCCTATTAGATCTGGCCCGCCGGTATATCGCACCTTCCCTCCATCCTGAGGGTCTCCTCCGCTCAGAGCCGGACCCCAAACATTGATGACTTGCACCCTGATGAGAGGCCAAGTATCTGAGCTAGCATCTCAGAGCAGCACACTGAGTTTAAAGGATGCTTCCTTCTGCACTTCCTCTCATGACAACAGGGCATGTTTGGTTTCTCTCTGAGGGAATAGTTTTGTTGAAGCTGCTGTTGGCCTGTGGGGAAATGTACTCATAAGAAGTGACTCTGGAGAAGCTGCAGATAGAGCCATGAGAAATGAATGCAGCTGATTATTTAATGTTGTTTTTATAGCAATAGTTTAAGCTTTGTTAGTTCCAGGTTTAATATGTGCAATAAGTTCATTTCAATAAGTTCTGCAGTGAACACTGAACCAGTCCGGCCCTCCACTAGCACCCATTTTAATGTTGGCCCACTGAGTGTTTGAGTCTGACCGCCCTGCTTTAAGGAATATAAGATTACCTCAAAGTCAAACTCAACTTTATTGTCAATCTTTCAGTTTGTGTGACAGACGGAGAGATCGAAATACCGTTTCCCACAATACAAAAACAAATATAAATATGTATGCAAATACCTATATATACACAATCAACAGACACATGTGTACATATGCACACGTTAAGACATAAAAGCACAACAATATATACAAAATAACAGTCACTTCAAAATCTTTGGGTATATATCTTATATCTTCAGGCATTATAATTATATTATATATATAGATAAAAACAAAGTTTAACATGATTTTCTAACAACAAAGGATGCATATCAAATGTTAAGACACTCCCCCTGAGCATCCTGGGTTCCTCTCTTCCTCCACTAACCACTAACCACTAACCACTAACCCCTGCAGATGTAATGGATGTTTCCTCCTGCTTTCAGCCCCCGAGGTGATCGGACACAAACACTACGGGCAGAGCGTGGACTGGTGGGGTCTCGGCTGTCTGATCTACGAGATGACGGAGGGGAAGCCCCCCCTCCGGAAAAAAGGAGAACATCCCAAAGCCGCGGAGATGGAGAGGAGGATCCAGAACCAGCCGCTGGAGTTCGGGGAGAAGTTCGGGAAATCTGTGAAAAACCTCTGTTCCTCCGTGAGTCTGAAATCAATCAAATCAAGTGTTAAATCTTTAGTTCCACCTGGAGTAAGTCCACCAGCTACCCTGCAGTCTACAAAGTACTTCAGACTAGCTGCACCTTCACCAGCTACCCTGCAGTCTACAAAGTACTTCAGACTAGCTGCACCTTCACCAGCTACCCTGCAGTCTACAAAGTACTTCAGACTAGCTGCACCTTCACCAGCTACCCTGCAGTCTACAAAGTCCTTCAGACTAGCTGCACCTCCACCAGCTACCCTGCAGTCTACAAAGTACTTCAGACTAGCTGCACCTTCACCAGCTACCCTGCAGTCTACAAAGTACTTCAGACTAGCTGCACCTTCACCAGCTACCCTGCAGTCTACAAAGTCCTTCAGACTAGCTGCTCCTCCACCAGCTACCCTGCAGTCTACAAAGTACTTCAGACTAGCTGCACCTCCACCAGCTACCCTGCAGTCTACAAAGTACTTCAGACTAGCTGCTCCTTCACCAGCTACCCTGCAGTCTACAAAGTACTTCAGACTAGCTGCTCCTCCACCAGCTTTGAGAACACTTTCATGATCAATCATTATAAAACATATATATATATTATTCTGAAATGGACCAATCTGCACAACGACTACTTTCACTGTCTTTCACTATATTTAGATGAGAATACTTTCTACTTTCACTTGAGGAACATCTTAATGCAGGACTTTTACTGTAACAGAGTATTCCTACACTCTGGTACTTCTACTTTTACTCAAGTACAAGACCTGAGTACTTCTACTTTTACTCAAGTAAAAGATCTGAGTACTTCTACTCTTACTCAAGTACAAGATCTGAGTACTTCTACTTTTACTCAAGTACAAGATCTGAGTACTTCTTCTTTTACTCAAGTACAAGATCTGAGTACTTCTACTTTTACTCAAGTACAAGATCTGAGTACTTCTTCTTTTACTCAAGTACAAGAACTGAGTACTTCTACTTTTACTCAAGGACAAGATCTGAGTACTTCTACTTTAACTCAAGTACAAGACCTGAGTACTTCTACTTTTACTCAAGTACAAGATCTGAGTACTTCTTCTTTTACTCAAGTACAAGAACTGAGTACTTCTACTTTTACTCAAGGACAAGATCTGAGTACTTCTACTTTAACTCAAGTACAAGACCTGAGTACTTCTACTTTTACTCAAGAACAAGATCTGAGTACTTCTATTTTTACTCAAGAACAAGATCTGAGTACTTCTACTTTTACTCAAGAACAAGATCTGAGTACTTCTACTTTTACTCAAGTGCAAGATCTGAGTACTTCTACTTTTACTCAAGTACAAGATCTGAGTACTTCTACTTTTACTCAAGTGCAAGATCTGAGTACTTCTACTTTTACTCAAGTACAAGATCTGAGTACTTCTACTTTCACTACAAGATCTGAATACTTCTACTTTTACTCAAGTGCAAGATCTGAGTACTTCTACTTTTACTCAAGTGCAAGATCTTAGTACTTCTACTTTTACTCAAGAACAAGATCTGAGTACTTCTACTTTTACTCAAGAACAAGATCTGAGTACTTCTACTTTTACTCAAGTACAAGATCTGAGTACTTCTACTTTTACTCAAGTGCAAGATCTGAGTACTTCTACTTTTACTCAAGTACAAGATCTGAGTACTTCTACTTTCACTACAAGATCTGAATACTTCTACTTTTACTCAAGTGCAAGATCTGAGTACTTCTACTTTTACTCAAGAACAAGATCTGAGTACTTCTACTTTCACTCAAGCACAAGACCTGAGTACTTCTACTTTAACTCAAGCACAGACCTGAGTACTCCTCTCCCCTCTGGTCTTTGTAGAAATGAGTAAATACGTATCCATATATCTGAATACACGTCTCTGTCCCCCAGCTGCTGAACAAAGACCCCAGCGAGCGTCTGGGCTGTTTGGCGTCGGGGGGGAAAGACGTTCAGGATCATCGGTTCTTCAGGAAAGTAAACTTCCGGATGCTGGAGGCCGGCCTGGTCGAGCCGCCGTTCAAACCTGACGCAAGTACTTTAAAAATAACCCACCAAAGATACATGTTGGGTCTCTTTAAAACTCATGACTTCGTGTTTTTATCATTTACAACTTACTTTATGACGGCTAAAAGCATCGCGAAGTGAAAATACAGAAGTCGTTTTGGGACTTATAACTTCAAAGGAATTGGTAAAAACCGTTGGCAGTACTTATACACAAAATAAAGTCACATTTCAAATAATGATTGTAATATAATTTAAATGTTGCAGCGGTGGAAGAATGATTACGATTTTTAATAGACGGAAACGTTTAAAATGTTTATATTCGCACTCATTATGCAGATTATTATAATACCTGACTGATGATGTGCGGCTCATGGATACATCGCTTATTTGAGCTATCAGTAAAAGGTAGTTTAACCCAGGTTAATAATCCATATCACGAGGTCGTTATATAGCTCCGTACGAGGAGGACAGAGAGGATCGAACATGGAAATAATCAATGAAATACTTCTGTTTGAAGTATATATAATATATATATCCGTTGGACAGCAGCTGACTTGCTGTCCTCCCCAGGAGAGGATACAAGGTGTCACTGTGGTGGTGTTTGACTCTCTGTGCGCCCCCTGCAGCCCAGACTGGTGTACTGCAGCGACGTGCAGGACATCGATGAGTTCTCCACGGTGAAGGGAGTCACTCTGGGCGAGACCGACTGCGAGTTCCACTGCAAGTTCAACACGGGCAGCGTGTCCGTCAACTGGCAGAACGAGGTTACTGCACTCTGACGGAGCTTCTGCTTTGCAGAACGCTGAGTGTGTCAAAGTGTTGTGTGTGTGTGTGTGTGTGTGTGTGTGTGTGTGTGTGTTACAAAGTTGACTAAATCACCCAGAATGCAATGGAAGTGTGATCAGCCATTGGATATGTTCATGTCTCCTTTGAAGGACATCATGAAGCTTTAAAGCAATCGAATGTAAAACTAAAATGTTCTGATGAAAGTCGTGATGTCGTGAGGTCACGGCGTCTGATGCCTCCTCCTCTCCGCAGGTGATCGAGACCGGCTGCTTCAAGGAGCTGAATGTGTTCGGCCCGGAAGGATCCAGATCCTCAGACCTGGACTGGACTCAGACTCCCGAGAGCCCCAAGCGCAGCCTGCTGGACCGCCTCTTCCGCAGACACGTGAGGACACTCTGCAGCCGCAGCTATCTGCTGCTCGTTTGATCAAAACCTCACCTCCTTCAAACCCTCACCTCCTTCAAAACCTCACCTCCTTCAAAACCTCACCTCCTTCAATACCTCACCTCCTTCAAAACCTCACCACCTTCAAAACCTCACCTCCTTCAAAACCTCACCACCTTCAAAACCTCACCACCTTCAAAACCTCACCTCTTCAAAACCTCATCACCTTCAATATCTCACCACCTTCAAAACTTCACCTCCTTCAAAACCTCATCACCTTCAATATATCACCACCTGTTGAACTCAAATACCTGTACTTTCTACTTCTTACATGTTGAACCCAAATACCTGTACTTTCTACTTCTCACATGTTGAACACAAATACCTGTACTTTCTACTTCTTACATGTTGAACTCAAATACCTGTACTTTCTACTTCTCTCATGTTGAACTCAAATACCTGTACTTTCTACTTCTCACATGTTGAACTCAAATACCTGTACTTTCTACTTCTCACATGTTGAACTCAAATACCTGTACTTTCTACTTCTTACATGTTGAACACAAATACCTGTACTTTCTACTTCTTACATGTTGAACTCAAATACCTGTACTTTCTACTTCTCTCATGTTGAACTCAAATACCTGTACTTTCTACTTCTCACATGTTGAACACAAATACCTGTACTTTCTACTTCTCACATGTTGAACTCAAATACCTGTACTTTCTACTTCTTACATGTTGAACGCAAATACCTGTACTTTCTACTTCTCACATGTTGAATACAAATACCTGTACTTTCTACTTCTTACATGTTGAACACAAATACCTGTACTTTCTACTTCTTACATGTTGAATACAAATACCTGTACTTTCTACTTCTTACATGTTGAACACAAATACCTGTACTTTCTACTTCTCTCATGTTGAACACAAATACCTGTACTTTCTACTTCTTACATGTTGAACGCAAATACCTGTACTTTCTACTTCTTACATGTTGAACTCAAATACCTGTACTTTCTACTTCTTACATGTTGAACGCAAATACCTGTACTTTCTACTTCTCACATGTTGAATACAAATACCTGTACTTTCTACTTCTTACATGTTGAACACAAATACCTGTACTTTCTACTTCTTACATGTTGAATACAAATACCTGTACTTTCTACTTCTTACATGTTGAACACAAATACCTGTACTTTCTACTTCTCTCATGTTGAACACAAATACCTGTACTTTCTACTTCTTACATGTTGAACACAAATACCTGTACTTTCTACTTCTTACATGTTGAACGCAAATACCTGTACTTTCTACTTCTTACATGTTGAACTCAAATACCTGTACTTTCTACTTCTTACATGTTGAACACAAATACCTGTACTTTCTACTTCTTACATGTTGAACTCAAATACCTGTACTTTCTACTTCTTACATGTTGAACTCAAATACCTGTACTTTCTACTTCTCTCATGTTGAACTCAAATACCTGTACTTTCTACTTCTCTCATGTTGAACACAAATACCTGTACTTTCTACTTCTCTCATTTTCCAAACAGCTGGTTCCTTTAGTTTGAATGTGTGTTTGGTGGCGTGATCATTATTATTTAGAGTCTTCTACTTTCACCAGAGTATTTTTAAACACGAGTATCTGTACTTCTACTTGAGGAAAGGATGTGTGTACTCTTCCATCTCTGGTAAAAGCTTGAATACAGGTCCTTGTATTGTAGTAGTCTCTCCTCTAAGTGTGGTGTATAATGAATTATCTCTCCCAGCACCCTCAGGAAGCGTCCGATGACAGCAGACAGGGTTTGCGTTCCAACGAGAGCGACATGAAGTCCGGCGTGGTGAGCACGTCGATGTGAAGAACCTCAAAGACACTGAACCTCAAACACGAACATGGAGGGAACCTGTTTCCTGTCCTTATCTGTCCTTTCTCCCACAACGCACTATATCAGCACTTGCTTCACATTTCTGCCTTCACTCACATCCTGTTTTAACATTTTAAATATAATTACTTCAGTAGCAGCAGCTCAACGGACTGTATGAAACTAATGACATTAAAACTGATTGCACTGTTTTAGCAGAACACGTTTAATGTCGTGGTTTTATTCAGATTCTGTGATTTATTTTATAAAATATTAAACATTTGTTATTTGTGTTTCTATCCAATACTTGATATGTTCACCTCTACTTTAAAGAGTCCTCTCCTGCTGATGTTCAGGTGTATATCAGTATGTAGTGTCTCTACTTTAAAGAGTCCTCTCCAGCTGATGTTCAGGTGTATATCAGTATGTAGTGTCTCTACTTTAAAGAGTCCTCTGCTGCTGATGTTCAGGTGTATATCAGTATGTAGTGTCTCTACTTTAAAGAGTCCTCTCCTGCTGATGTTCAGGTGTATATCAGTATGTAGTGTCTCTACTTTAAAGAGTCCTCTGCTGCTGATGTTCAGGTGTATATCAGTATGTAGTGTCTCTACTTTAAAGAGTCCTCTCCTGCTGATGTTCAGGTGTATATCAGTATGTAGTGTCTCTACTTTAAAGAGTCCTCTCCTGCTGATGTTTCAGGTGGATATCAGTACGTAGTGTCTCTACTTTAAAGAGTCCTCTCCTGCTGATGTTCAGGTGTATATCAGTATGTAGTGTCTCTACTTTAAAGAGTCCTCTCCTCTGATGTTCAGGTGTATATCAGTATGTAGAGTCTCTACTTTAAAGAGTCCTCTCCTCTGATGTTCAGGTGTATATCAGTATGTAGTGTCTCTACTTTAAAGAGTCCTCTCCTGCTGATGTTCAGGTGTATATCAGTATGTAGTGTCTCTACTTTAAAGAGTCCTCTCCTGCTGATGTTCAGGTGTATATCAGGATGTAGTGTCTCTACTTTAAAGAGTCCTCTCCTGCTGATGTTCAGGTGTATATCAGTATGTAGTGTCTCTACTTTAAAGAGTCCTCTCCTGCTGATGTTCAGGTGTATATCAGTATGTAGTGTCTCTACTTTAAAGAGTCCTCTCCTGCTGATGTTCAGGTGTATATCAGTATGTAGTGTCTCTACTTTAAAGAGTCCTCTCCTGCTGATGTCCAGGTGTATATCAGTATGTAGTGTCTCTACTTTAAAGAGTCCTCTCCTGCTGATGTGCAGATATATCATTTTCAATGTTTAAAACCCAAGAAGGAGTTCTACTTTGTTCATGTAGCATTTATTTTTTATTTATTCAACCCAGAGTATAAAACAGAGAATAATTGACTCACATTGTAAAACAAATAAAATCAGATTTAATACACAAACAATGTTTCTGCAGATGGAGTTTGGCTGCAGAGAAACATGACATTGCAACTTCAAAAAATACAGATTTGAAAGGAAAGCACCAGAAATAACGTGTCGGATGTTCGTAAAGGAATGTCAGCTGATCGTATGCAGCCAATAAGAAATGAGCTTGGTGAAATCACAGCATATGTATCCACTTTCTGTCTTGGAGTGGAGATCAGCTTCTTCGAGGAGCTACAGTTCCCTGGTGCTTTTTATTTTACCGTCTGAAGGTGGACCAATGGGGGGGGGGGGGGGTAAGGTGTGTTGATTTTTTTCATCCCTCCCACGGGGGGGAACGCCGTCCGTCCACATCCGTCTCCACGTGATACAACATGTCCGCCAGCGTGTGCTCCGTCACCGCGCCCCAGCCCATATCACTCATCTGAGGGAGGAGACGACATTACATTAACGCAGAACAAAGATTATCTGTGGAATAGAAACGGTATTAAACGCCTTCAAATTGAACATATTGGGTTATTCAAGTGAATATAATAATCAGTGTAGGGATGCATATCGTTGACTTTTTTACGATACCGATACATATCGTGATACTTTGAAAATGCATCATCCCACAATTACTCCCATGAAGCGCTTTACGATATAGTTCACATGTCAAATGAATATTAAATTAAACTGTGGGACTTCTTGGACCTTTCAGTACTGAACAAACAATGAAAGATACATAACAAATATGAACAAAACCGATTATGGAATATCTTTATAACACATCAGGCGTGCCGCGTGAATAGCACATCTCGTCGATGCAAACAGACCGTTATAGCACCGTTATAATTAATGTTAAACCTGAGATTCGACTAGAGAACAAATACATAATAGAATAAAGGTCATGAGATCTCGGCATTGCACAAACAAACACATCTCATCTTTAAAATCAACTTTTGCCTTCGCTGGTGAGAGAAAACAAATCCCAGTTCATTTGTGGGACTTTTACCTTTTGAGTATTGAACAATGAAATACATAAAATATGAAGAAAAACGATGATGCAATCTAATTTATAACTCCCGCCATCACGGGCCACGGACTCACTTTTCAAATTAATTTAAAAATTAAAGTATCGAAACCGGATCTGATTTCGGTACGGTATACCGTAGCCACCAGTAACCGGTATTTCCGTAATACCGGATTCCGGTATGCATCCCTGATCAGGGGTGCACATCACTTTCTTAGTGAGTACCAGGAGACAATGTTTGGTACTCAGGGCTGCCCACGCAAGGTTCTGTGTTCAGCCCCTCTGTTTCGCGAACGTTGGCCGGGGGGGTGTGGGTGTGGTATTGAACGTCTACGGGGTGGAGATGGGCGCTAGTGGAGCACGCCGTTAACAGCAGCCCCGTCTGGGCGCACGGCGACCGGCTGTCGTCCAGTGATCGAAACGCCTTCTGGAAAAGCTTCACAAGTCCGCCGGAACGTAAATGCGCTTTGTGACACAAGTGACGGTACGCATTTCAGATGTTTGCCAGTTATGTGCACCCCAGATAATAATGTTGTACTTATTGAGTGTAGGTTATTCAAACACTTACTCACACATTACTACATTTAATTATGATGAAGGAGAAATAATAATTACGGAAATACAATTTTATATGACCTGTGAATAAAAATGATATTAAATGCTTTCAAAATTGACATATTGAGGGTTATATAATTTAATATAATATAATAATGTATTTATTGAGCGTAGGTTATTCAAACCCTTACTCATTCATTATAACATTTATCAGTTATGGATAGATAGATTGAGACTTTGCACATACTCACGGTAGCGATCTTTTATACTTCATGCTATCTGCACAAACTAGATATCACATGAAAGCTGAGTCCACAGATTCTATGGGTTGAGTTTCATCACCGATCAAAACTCACTCTTAACTAGGGATGCCAGAAACTGACCATGATCAAATTCGAAAACCGGACAGCCCTGGCGAATATTAATCGATTAGGCATCCCTACTCTTAACCCTGTGTTCTAGTATGAGAAATAAAAGAACATTGTACCTTGAAAATCAATGCTTTGTATTAGCGGGTACATTTGACCCGTTGGCGGTTTTAGGTATACAGCGACCCCTGGTGGTTCAAGTGTTAAACTACCACAATACAAATAAACATTATTAGTTTTAAATTAGAGATTTTCATGTCATGTGCGTAGTTTATTTTCTCTACTTAGTATGTGTACTTTGCCACTTAGTATGTGTACTTTTAAATAGTTATTTTGATATACAGTAGAAACAATATTTGATCTACAATAATATTTAAATCATGTTTTGTTGTATTTAATCCAACATCGCCATCTACTGGAAAACAAAGTTACATTTCTAAAACTAAAGAATTGACGTTCATTTATTTATTTTTTTAAACCAGGAAATATCGTTTCAGCGCAGAAGTTCTTACAGGATATTGTTTTAAAGTTAGTGTTACTGTATGACAATATTCTACAATGCTTATTTTCAGTTTAAGTTTTAGAAACTCACCGGCTGGTACTTGAGGTCCTTCGGAGGGTGTTTGAAATTTGGCCCGAAGTTAACGGACACCTGCAGGGAGAGAACGTAACGTTTAGCACAGGGGTGTCAAACTCAATTTCTTCACGGGCCACATTCGCATTATGGTTTACTCAAAGGGCCGGTTGTAACTTTAAGACTACCGTACTTTTCGGACTATAAGCCGCGACTTTTTTCCCCATTTTTGTTTGTACCGCTAACGGCCACTAGGGAACCTCCTAAATCTATGGATTGTACAGGTAAAATTAACCACCTTTAACTCTACGGGCTCTAGGACCGGTCCGCGCCCGCCACCTCTAAGCGGCGGCTCCAGCAGGAAAAGCTGGAGGCCGGAAAAGAGTGAGACAGGTAGCGCGCCAAAGTGAAAGTGGAACCGAGAGACAGAACGAGAGCAAGACAGACGGACAGTTTAGCTGCTGCGGCTTATATGCAGGTGCGCTTTGTAGTCCGAAAAGTACGGTATATAAATATACATATATAAATAATATATATAAAATAATGTATTATTACATTATCGCCTCTGCATTGGATTATTATCCGATAGGGTAATAACTTCATAATTAACTCTGTCTGAAAGCAGAAGTCTAGGGCAAGTCATTGCAAGTCTCTTCAGTGAGAATGTCACAAAAGGATTTTAAAAGAAAAGCAACATTTAAAAAAAGTGACATTTGAAAAAAGTTCTGAGAAAAGTAAAAAAAAAGCATATTTAGAAAAAAAAAAGTCAAATCTGAGAAAAAAAGTCATATTCCAGATGCATTGTGGACATGTAGTTTATGGGCAACGTGCTTCTGTAACCGTATAACAAACATATTATATTCTTTGCAAGCTCTTGTGGGGCCGCATAAAATGAAGTGGCGGGCCGGATTTGGCCCCCGGGCCTTGAGTTTGACCCCCCTGGTTAACAGATCGTAATGAAGCAGGAAGACTGGTGTAGAAAGTGTTGGATCTGGTCTTCGTGTACTGACCGTGCAGCTCTTGTAGAGTGAGATGGCCGGAAAGTACATGCCTTCAAACAGGTTCTCAAAGGCAACACCTTGACTCACTCCGTTTTTAAAGAACACCATCTGGAAATCAGGAAACCCCGGTTTAAGGAAACGGCTTTTTCATCACAACAACATCTAAAGCTAGGATATACGATAAACAGACGGATCTTACATTAACGAGGTTTCCTCACCTTGCTGTGGCTCATCGACTTCAGGCTTTTCTCTGCTTTGTCGACGTAGTCCTTCTCCTCGAAGTACAGGTAGCTCTTGAACTTGATGAGCGCCTGAAAAGAGAGAAAGTCAGAATGACGTCATGTGGGGAGTCGGGTCGATCTGTGTTTTCACATTACGGTCAAATAGAAGTTAGTGAGAATAAGTGATTACTAAAGTCAGCTAAAGCAGTTCATAGAATAATTAAAATAAGAGAAGTTGGCTAAAAGAAAGGAAGATAATTGTTGTCAAGTATAAAATACAGAAGCAAGTTTAAAGTAATGATACAAATGTTTTAAAATATAAAATATATAGACTTTTTATACATATAAGTGCAAATATAAGAGGGAACCAGCCCAAGCAGAGATTTATAAATAAAACCCAACCAGTGGGAAAGTCAAAGACGGCCAATTAGCAGCAGCATACAAAGTGCAGTGGTGTACCCGATATCCACACCCAGTGACAAAACGTAATGGTACACAGTATCCAAACTCTTTCGGCACTGGTCAGAGGCATCCACGTAAAGCGGATCACCATAACCCATACGTTTTAATTCCACTTCTCGTGTGTACATTGCTCACCTGATGATGGTTCTGTGGATATACTTGGATGTGGGAAAACAATGAAACCAGTAAGAGTAGTTTTCATAGTGCTTGTGTCCTCACTGTGTCCTTGTAGGTGTCGTCAGAGAGAGAGTCAGTGAAGGAGACCGTGTGTCCTCACCTTGTCCTTGTAGGTGTCGGGCAGAGCCTTTGCGGTCTCCGTGCCGTCCGGTAGCTCGATGAAGAATCCCAGCGTGTCTCCCTGACCGAAGCCAGCGGAGAAACTCTTCCCGATGGACTGGTGGAAGCGAGTTCCCTTCTTACTGCGCCACGAGTAGCTGAACTTATCGTAGCCCAGAGGCGCCTGCAGGTTGCCTGCAACACGAGGAGAGAAGGGGAGGTCAAGGATACTTGGTAGCATCTTTGTTTAGCTACACATATTGAAACCATTTCTTTAAATCAATTCAATTAAAACGTGCGGAACTATCTCAGGTTTTTCTAAAATGAGCTTGTAAAGAAACATTTTACCCTAAAGCTGCAAAGTTAGGAAGATAATTGATGAATGCTTTTTCAATATCTCGTGTGGAAAACCTCGTGTGGATGATGTGCAATTGTTTCAAGCATCCTCCGCTAAGCCCTGTGACTTCTGAGGTAACTGCATCTCCACTGACCGAGGGGTTGGGACCACCCGAGCCTCGCGGCCGTCTCTGAAGGCATTTCGTCCACCGTCACCTCGAAGAACCAGGACCCTCTCCGCACCCCGTGAGACGCTCGCACCATCGAGTAGCCTTTCTCCCCGGTGACCGTCAGGCGGTCGTCAGAGATCTTCAGCTGAGGCGCTGAAAACAACAACAAAGGGTTTGTTTTATAATATATAAAAATGCACTATATATTATTTGTATTATTGTTGTTGGAGCTATATATTGTTTTTGATTACTTCATAGGTAAACATTTATGTGTAACTATTTTTTGGTAACTATTTTTTGGTAATTCTTATGCTTTCATTTTTAATGCAGTTGGTTGATTTGTGCACCTGGTGATAATGTATATATGGGAGAGGCGGTGGTGGGATTAGGCATATCTTTTTTTACCAGGGTGAAACAAGCATGCCGTAGGAAAGCAGGGTCTACGCAAGAATCCTGAAGTCAAATGTAAGACCTTTTTTAAGACCCTTTCCGTAC
>JAMFTG010001582.1:0-2500 GCA_023974075.1 Chaenocephalus aceratus
GACAATGATTCTATGAATAAATTAAGCAGACGTAGTGTATCACATATGTTTCAATTCTAGTATTGTTTATACTCTTTAATTTCTGCTTATGTGCAATGCCTTGTTTTGTTGTTTTTTTATGCTGCTGCAATGCAAAATCCCAAATTGGGATCAATAAAGTACCTCTTATCGCTATATTAAGTAGGTTTGGTCAAGTTTGTTCCATAATTAAGTTTGCAGCTCTACAATTGTAGATATTTCATCATTTTTAATTATAAGGCTGAATACAGGATTCGATACAGTATGCTATTTTTTGATAACAGACCGTTGCTAAGGAGAACATACTGTTGCTAAGGATAACAGACTGTTGCCAAGAAGAACATACTGTTGCTAAGGATAACAGACTGTTGCCAAGGAGAACATACTGTTGCTAAGGATAACAGACTGTTGCCAAGGAGAACATACTGTTGCTGAGGATAACATACTGTTGCCAAGAAGAACAGACTGTTGCCAAGGAGAACAGACTGTTGCCAAGGATAACATACTGTTGCCAAGAAGAACAGACTGTTGCCAAGGAGAACAGACTGTTGCCAAGGAGAAAACATACTGTCGCTGGGATAACATACTGTCGCTGGGGATAACATACTGTTGCCAAGGAGAACAGACTGTTGCCAAGGATAACAGACTGTTGCCAAGGATAACAGACTGTTGCCGAGGAGAACATACTGTTGCTGAGGATAACATACTGTTGCCAAGGAGAACAGACTGTTGCCAAGGAAGAACAGACTGTTGCCAAGGAGAACATACTGTCGCTGAGGATAACATACTGTTGCCAAGGAGAACATACTGTTGCCAAGGATAACAGACTGTTGCCAAGGATAACAGACTGTTGCTAGGATAACAGACTGTTACCAAGGATAACAGACTGTTGCTAAGGATAACAGACTGTTACCAAGGATAACAGACTGTTGCTAAGGATAACAGACTGTTGCCAAGGATAACAGACTGTTGCTAAGGATAACAGACGTTGCCAAGGACAACAGACTGTTGCTAAGGATAACAGACTGTTTGCTAAGGATAATAGACTGTTGCTAAGGATAACAGACTGTTGCCAAGGAGAATATACTGTTGCCAAGGATAACAGACTGTTGCCAAGGAGAACAGACTGTTCCCAAGGAGAACAGACTGTTCCCAGGAGAACATACTGTTGCCAAGGATAACATACTGTCGCTGAGGATAACATACTGTTGCCAAGGAGAACAGACTGTTGCCAAGGAGAACATACTGTCGCCAAGGAGAACAGACTGTTGCCAAGGATAACAGACTGTTGCCGAGGAGAACATACTGTTGCTGAGGATAACATACTGTTTGCCAAGGAGAACAGACTGTTGCCAAGGAGAACAGACTGTTGCCAAGGAGAACATACTGTCGCTGAGGGATAACATACTGTTGCCAAGGAGAACATACTGTTGCCAAGGATAACAGACTGTTGCTAAGGATAACAGACTGTTACCAAGGATAACAGACTGTTGCTAAGGATAACAGACTGTTGCCAAGGACAACAGACTGTTGCTAAGGATAACAGACTGTTGCTAAGGATATAGACTGTTGCTAAGGATAACAGACTGTTGCCAAGGCCAAGGAGAATATACTGTTGCCAAGGAGAATCAGGACTGTTCCCAAGGAGAACAGACTGTTCCCAAGGAGAACATACTGTTGCCAAGGATAACAGACTGTTGCCAAGGATAACAGACTGTTGCTAAGGATAACAGACTGTTGCCAAGGATAACAGACTGTTGCTAAGGATAACAGACTGTTGCTAAGGATAATAGACTGTTGCTAAGGAGAACAGACCGATGTTAAGGAGGATCAAGGAACTAGTGATATCAGTCATTGGATTTGTTGAATTAAAATTCTAAAAATGTATACATCTGGCCTCGTCCTTATGAAGATGGTAAAGCAATAAAAGCATGAAAAAAATGAGCTGTTTGTGAATTAAATCAATAAATACAATATAAATAAAAATAAATTGCTTTTACAAACGTTTTCTCTCACATTAAAACATCTTGGCATAAAGCACGTAAAAACATCTCTGGGACAGAAACAACGTCCTGTTCTCCTCCAATCTACTCCCAGTCTCCACATCTGCTCTGCGTCTCGGCGACATTGAGCTTCTAATGGGAAACACACTGTCAGCCATCATCACGCAGAGGCTTCAGGAGACATGCTGAGGGACTCCCGTCCTCACAAAGCTTCCCGGGGGTCTGAGGATGCTATCACCGCTGGAACAGAGGCTCCATACACTGACTGGAGGCCTGTTATATCACGAGGAGGCAGAGCTGGAGGCTTTGGGGAGGGCTGGACATCCGGAGAGAAGGGACCAGACTGAAGGAGGACGAATAAGAACATGGACATATCTCCACATTACAGATATTCCTGCTGCTTCGCTGCCAACACTCTGGATTCAGAGCATTGTTAGAAATTAAAATCAATGTTTTGAGAGCATAGTGCACCTTAAACA
>JAMFTG010001582.1:20000-29331 GCA_023974075.1 Chaenocephalus aceratus
AGTTTCAACCAAAATATATATAATAAATATATGCTAATAATAATAATAGTATTAATAATTGTAAATGGTCATTGGTCACACCACCAGTTTGTTTTACTGTAAACTTGGAGGAAGCCTGTGCAGAGCAGACTGCTGCTGCAGCTGCTACACACCGACCCCGCCCCCCCCCCCCCCTCTCCCTCACACGTGCGACTAAAGATGAACAAAGCGGCAGGTAAAAAGAGTTCCTCCTCGTGGAACTACTTCGAACTTACAAGTCCAAAGGAAGTTAAATGCAAGCTCTGCGAAAAGACGTTGTTCTATCACAGCTCCACCTCAACAATGCGTTTTGAGTGCATCCATTTGGAGATGCGCGCACAATGTATTTATTGCAATGCTGCTATTATTATTAATACAAGCTGTAGCCTGCATTAATAATAATAGCAGCATTGCAATAAATATATTGCTATAATAATATGTATTGCAATGCTGCCATTATTAATACAAGCTGTAGCCTGTATTTAATAATGGCAGCATTGCAATAAATACATTGTGCATAGCGCATCTCCAAATAAAGGCAATGGCAGAAAATAGAAAATAACAAAAAATAAACCAACATCATGTTGATGTTGGTTTATTTGTCGTTTATTTTGTTTGTGTGTTAATCATGTTCCAGTAAAGAAAACAACGGAATTCCTTTGGTCTGAGTTTGTCTTTTTTCTCTCCCGCGCGCAGGCGCGATTATTATTCGCCAGGGCTGCCGAATAATCGATTTTGATCATGGTCAGTGGCAACCCAAATATCTAACTGTAAAAAGTTAAACGTGGATATAAAAAAATGCAGAATTTCCTGTGAAAACTTATCAAATGCAAGAATAACATTTCAAAAGTAGATGTTGCCTCTCCATTCGTGTATTCTATAGCTTTGTGTGCATGTAAATGGTCTGCAGAGGCTAGAATCACAACTTTACGGACACTCTCACTGGGTGACCAATCACAACAGAGCCGGCCAGCGAACCAATCAGAGCAGACTGGGCTCTGGTTTCAGACAGAGGGTGAAAAGAGGGGCTGCAGCACAGGCAGTGAGAGAGAAATAAAGAGACACTACACACATACAAGGCTGTTGTCACCGTCACTTACTTGGGGAGCAGTTCCTGAACTCCAGGTCGTCCAGCGAAGCTCCTCCGATCACGTCCATGGATCGAATGCCTTCAAAAATCACCTGGAAGTTCCTCAGATTCCTCAAAGGAACCTCAGCTCGGTTCCACTTGTTCCCTTGATGCCCCGTTTTGTTCCACGCCTCCCACAGATCGTTCTCCGTCTGTTGAGGGGAGAAGTAGTGGAGTACAAATACTTTGTTACTGAACTTAAATACATGTTTCTGGTATCAGTACTTTACTCCACGACTTTTTACTTTCTACTTCTCACATGTTGAACACAAATACCTGTACTTTCTACTTCTCACATGTTGAACACAAATACCCGTACTTTCTACTTCTCACATGTTGAACACAAATACCTGTACTTTCTACTTCTTACATGTTGAACTCAAATACCTGTACTTTCTACTTCTTACATGTTGAACTCAAATACCTGTACTTTCTACTTCTCACATGTTGATCTCAAATACCTGTACTTTCTACTTCTTACATGTTGAACACAAATACCTGTACTTTCTACTTCTCACATGTTGAACTGAAATACCTGTACTTTCTACTTCTTACATGTTGAACTCAAATACCTGTACTTTCTACTTCTTACATGTTGAACACAAATACCTGTACTTTCTACTTCTTACATGTTGAACTCAAATACCTGTACTTTCTACTTCTCACATGTTGATCTCAAATACCTGTACTTTCTACTTCTCTCATGTTGAACTCAAATACCTGTACTTTCTACTTCCTACATGTTGAACACAAATACCTGTACTTTCTACTTCTCTCATGTTGAACTCAAATACCTGTACTTTCTACTTCTTACATGTTGAACACAAATACCTGTACTTTCTACTTCTCACATGTTGAACTCAAATACCTGTACTTTCTACTTCTCACATGTTGAACTCAAATACCTGTACTTTCTACTTCTTACATGTTGAACTCAAATAACTGTACTTTCTACTTCTTACATGTTGAACTCAAATACCTGTACTTTCTACTTCTTACATGTTGAACTGAAATACCTGTACTTTCTACTTCTCTCATGTTGAACTCAAATACCTGTACTTTCTACTTCTCTCATGTTGAACTCAAATACCTGTACTTTCTACAGTGTTTAATAGAGAAAGGGAGAAGTCTAATATAAAGTGATAAAGTGCAGCTCAGCGTTCTTAATGACCCGCTCGTCCTCTGGTCGGACAGCCGTCCAAAGCTTCCCTTCATTAATCCTGCGTCAGGCGGGTAATGAAGAACATCTGTCTCAGGAGGTCAATGGGTCATTTAGGAAGTATTCTTCATACCGTGTCAGAACTTCCTCCACTTAAACAAAGATAAAACTGAGGTCATGGTTTTTGGAGCCAAGGCAGAACGTATAAAGTTAGCGCTGAGCTTCAGTCTGCAATGTTCAAACAACAGATAGACAGAAATCTAGGTGTAGTCATGGATTCTGACCTGAGCTCCAACAGCCACATTAAAACAGTTACTAAATCAGCCTACTATCACCTAAAGAACATATCTAGGATTAAAGACTAATGTCACAGCAGGATCTGGAGACACGTGTCCATGCTTTTATCTTCAGTAGACTGGACTACTACAAAGGTGTCTTCACAGGTCTCACTAAAGCATCTATGAGGAAGCTGCAGCTGATTCAGAACGCCGCTGCTCGAGTCCTCACTGACACTAAGAAAGTGGATCACATCACTCCTGCTCTGAAGTCTTTACTCTGGCTTCCTGTGTGTCAAAGAATAGATTTCAAAATACTGCTGCTGGTTTATAAAGCACTGAATGGTTTAGGCCCAAAACACATTTCTGACCTCCTGCTAAACTATGAACCATCCAGATCTCTCAGGTCTTCAGGGACTGGTCAGCTTCCTGTCCTCAGAGACAGATCTCTCAGGTCTTCAGGGACTGGTCAGCTTTCTGTCCCCAGAGACAGATCTCTCAGGTCTTCAGGGACTGGTCAGCTTCCTGTCCCCAGAGACGGATCTCTCAGGTCTTCAGGGACTGGTCAGCTTCCTGTCCCCAGAGACAGATCTCTCAGGTCTTCAGGGACTGGTCAGCTTTCTGTCCCCAGAGACAGATCTCTCAGGTCTTCAGGGACTGGTCAGCTTTCTGTCCCCAGAGACAGATCTCTCAGGTCTTCAGGGACTGGTCAGCTTCCTGTCCCCAGAGACAGATCTCTCAGGTCTTCAGGGACTGGTCAGCTTTCTGTCCCCAGAGTCAGAACTGTCTTCAGGGATTGGTCAGCTTCCTGTCCCCAGAGACAGATCTCTCAGGTCTTCAGGGACTGGTCAGCTTTCTGTCCCCAGAGACAGATCTCTCAGGTCTTCAGGGACTGGTCAGCTTTCTGTCCCCAGAGTCAGAACTGTCTTCAGGGACTGGTCAGCTTCCTGTCCCCAGAGCCAGATCTCTCAGGTCTTCAGGGACTGGTCAGCTTTCTGTCCCCAGAGACAGATCTCTCAGGTCTTCAGGGACTGGTCAGCTTCCTGTCCCCAGAGACAGATCTCTCAGGTCTTCAGGGACTGGTCAGCTTCCTGTCCCCAGAGACAGAACTCTCAGGTCTTCAGGGACTGGTCAGCTTCCTGTCCCCAGAGACAGATCTCTCAGGTCTACAGGGACTGGTCAGCTTCCTGTCCCCAGAGACAGATCTCTCAGGTCTTCAGGGACTGGTCAGCTTCCTGTCCCCAGAGTCAGAACTAAACATGGAGAAGCAGCGTTCAGTTATTATGCTCCAAACATCTGGAACTCCCAGAAACCTGCAGGTCCGCTGCAACTCTGACTACTTTCAAATCCAGCAAGAAGACTTTTCTTTTTGTCGCTGCTTTTAATTGAACTATTCACATCTTAGACTGCACTGTAACTTTGATCTTTTAATGTTTCTTTTATTATCTTTTCTTTTTAATGACTGATTTTAAATGTCTTTCATTCTTTGTGAAGCACTTTGAATTGCCTTGTGTTGAAAGGTGCTAGATAAATAAACTTGCCTTGCCGGCTTCCCGTCAAAACACACGAGGGCTTCTGTTAATAAGAACGCATGGCCTTCAGATTGACAAGATCAAGACTCACATGCTCTAACGCTGCGTCCACACTACGGCGTCGACAGCTTCAAAAACAGTTTCCAACGCGTCTGCCCATTCACTTTCAATGGGGTGACGTCACTTTGCCTCGCTTTTCGCCGAACTGAATTGTGGGTAGCAGAGCGGTCCGTCTCTGCCGTCTCCGGCGTCAGAAGTGGAACAATGCTCAACTTCTGACGCCGGAGACGCCGGAGTAGCCAGCGCCAGCCAATCAAATCCCGTTTCGGAAAATCTGACAGCTGAAGCCGTAGCCAATCAAACCGCGTCTAAGCTGGGAGAGATATCCCGCCGTTCATTTCTATATTTCAAAAAAAGTTGGAGGAGAAACTAACTATCGCCGTAGCAATCACCCGGTTTTGTATGACCAGACCCTCTTCACCTACCGGGATACAAACCGGAGGAACCAGCATGGAGGGAGGTGGCAGAGACAGTGGGGGAAACTGGTAGGGTTTCGCCTGTTTGGGGAGTTTATATATATATATATATATATATATATTGCTCGCATAAAATCCCCGGGGTTTTTGCTTTGTGTGTCGGGGGCGGGAGATTCATGTGATTGGTTGTTGGTCGCGTTGCTCGAATAGAATCCCCAAGCTGTCAGACACGCCCAGCTCCAAGCTTTTTTTGAAGCTGTAGTGTGGACGGGCCGTTACAGAGAAACTACGGTAAGGGTCTTTAAAAACGCGTTGGCAACTGATGCCCATTTGCCGCTGATTCTTGAAGGTGTACGTTTAAAAACACATATTTAAAACCAAACCCAGCTCCTGTCTGTCCTGTGAACATCTGTTGACTTTAGGAAGGGCTCGGGTCAGCAGATATTCAGCACGATGTTTTCTAAGAAAACAGACGTACGGTCCTTGTACGTCTGTCGTTTCCTGCCGACACGGAGACGAAACGACAGATTCAGTTTGCTCCGAGTGAAGAGTGGATATGTGTTTGCATGCTTCCTTTTTATCATCCTCCAGTGAGAGACTAAAGGAAGCTGCGATCGCAAAAAAAACGCTTATTTTATTGGTGTTTTAAGAAGATACTGAATGTTACACTGAGAGGAAATCCAATTAGTCTTCACTGGGTTTTTCCATCCACTCCCCTTCTGACTCATCAAGCATCGCCACCTGTACGAGGACATCAACTCGGCTTCTGATTCATCAAGCATCGCCACCTGTACGAGGACATCCACTTCGCTTCTGATTCATCAAGCATCGCCACCTGTACGAGGACATCCACTTCGCTTCTGATTCATCAAGCATCGCCACCTGTACGAGGACATCAACTCGGCTTCTGATTCATCAAGCATCGCCACCTGTACGAGGACATCAACTCGGCTTCTGATTCATCAAGCATCACCACCTGTACGAGGACATCAACTCTGCTTCTGATTCATCAAGCATCGCCACCTGTACGACGACATCCACTCCGCTTCTGATTCATCAAGCATCGCCACCTGTACGAGGACATCCACTCCGCTTCTGATTCATCAAGCATCGCCACCTGTACGAGGACATCCACTCCGCTTCTGATTCATCAAGCATCGCCACCTGTACGAGGACATCAACTCCGCTTCTGATTCATCAAGCATCGCCACCTGTACGAGGACATCGACTCGGCTTCTGATTCATCAAGCATCGCCACCTGTACGAGGACATCCACTCCGCTTCTGATTCATCAAGCATCGCCACCTGTACGAGGACATCCACTCCGCTTCTGATTCATCAAGCATCGCCACCTGTACGAGGACATCAACTCCGCTTCTGATTCATCAAGCATCGCCACCTGTACGAGGACATCCACTCGGCTTCTGATTCATCAAGCATCGCCACCTGTACGAGGACATCAACTCCGCTTCTGATTCATCAAGCATCGCCACCTGTACGAGGACATCCACTCCGCTTCTGATTCATCAAGCATCGCCACCTGTACGAGGACATCAACTCCGCTTCTGATTCATCAAGCATCGCCACCTGTACGAGGACATCCACTCGGCTTCTGATTCATCAAGCATCGCCACCTGTACGAGGACATCCACTCCGCTTCTGATTCATCAAGCATCGCAACCCCATTGGTTCCAATTATAGACGGATATCGTTAGAAAAGAATCATAAAACTGTATTTACAGCTTTGAGTGCAGGTCGTGACACTCCAGGTCCTTAATGTGGGATTTGTTGTCCTTATTGTTTCATACACTGAACACAAATATAAACGCAACACTTTTGTTTTTGTTCCCATTTTTCATGAGATGAACTCAAAGATCTAAAACATTGGTTAGTGCACAGGTGTGCCTTAGGCTGGCCACCATAAAAGGCCACTCTGAAACGTGCAGTTTTGCTTTATTGGGGGGGGTCTGGGGGGGTCCGAAAACCAGGCAGTATCTGGTGTGAGGGGTAGGGGTAGGGGTAGGGTTAGGTTGGGGAAGAGCGCAGGGCTCCGGAGCCAGTGTGTGGTGCACTGGCTCTCGGTAGATAGGTGTTTAAAAAAACATTAAAAACCTCCGTAAACATAAACCTTATAAAAACCCTTTTAAAAGCATCATAAAAGCTCCGTGAGGACGAGACCGTTTCAGATGAATGGTTAAAAAGTGCAGAGCGGAGCCGGACCACGGAACGGCGGCAGAGTATGCTTAAAAAGCAGATCTCCCCATCCCAGGATCTGGAGGGTGGTGTGTGTGTGTGTGTGTGTGTGTGTGTGTGCGTGTGTGCGTGCGTGCGTGCGTGCGTGTATCGATGTATCTACGTGTGTGTGTGTGTGTGTGGAGCTTGTCCCAATGGAATCCATAAAACACCCTAAATGAGAGGGGGATCTAAAATGGCCAATTTAAAAGTGATTCCAGTTCTATTCGTATAAGCCGTGCATAGAAGTGTAAGTGCAGTTAAAACACAAGTGCAATGATAAAAATATAAATAATTAAAACATTCAAGGGAGTGTTAAAATTAACTAATAATAATAAAATAAAGGAAGGCACACCGGGTTAGTAAAATCGTATATAATGAACTGGATGTCAGTTCATTATATATAAAATCGAGGTCGGGTAGTAAGTTTAAAAGATTCCAAAGGGTAGCCGTTTTTATTTAAAAAGGTGGCAGGGAGGTGAAGAGTTCCTCTAATGTTGTGAATCGAGTGGCCTGTGTTCGTCGTCCATACCATACGCCTGCCCATACCCTAACCCCACCATCACCATGGGCCACTCCATTCACAATATTACCCTAACCCTACCCCTCACACCAGATACTGCCTGGTTTCCGGACCCCCCCAGACCCCCCAATAAAGCAAAACTGCACGTTTCAGAGTGGCCTTTTATGGTGGCCAGCCTAAGGCACACCTGTGCAATAATCATGCTGTCTAATCAGCATCTTGATATGCCACGCCTGAGAGGTGGGATGGATTCTCTCGGCAAAGGAGAAGTGCTCTCTATCACACACTGTTTCAGATTTGTGAACAATATTTGAGAGAAATGGTTATTTTGTGTTTATAGCATGTTTTAGATCTTTGAGTTCATCTCATGAAACATGGGAGCAAAAACAAAAGTGTTGCGTTTATATCTGTGTTCAGTGTACGTGAGGTTTTACTGATCTACTACGTGCATGAAAGAAGCTATAGAAGCAAAGGGGTTGACTCGAATCCATCCATGGTTTGTTTTCATGTGAGTTGCATCAGCTGATAATTAAAGACGAACCCTTTGAAGCCGTTTTAAAACCCGGGAGGAGCTTCCACCTCCGAAGGAGCAATACTCCCTCTTCTCTGACTTCGCTGCTGTGGAAGACGGGGTGCTATTTTGTAAGTATAATGACATTCAGACTCTGCAGGGAAGGAGAACAGCCTCTCGCTGTTGAAAACACACACACACACACACACACACACACACACACACACACACACACACACACACACACACACACACACACACACACACATACACACACACACACACACACATACACACACACACACACACACACACACACACACACATACACACACACACACACACACACACACACACACACATACACACACACACACACACACACACACACACACACACACACACACACACACATACACACACACACACACACACACACACACACACACACACACACACACACACACACACACACACACACTCACACACATTTGCATGATAACTTGCTGAATTGTGTTTTGCAAATTGCATAAAACGGCCTCTGCAGCACACACACACTAACAATCAGGCTCGTGCTGAGACACACACACACACACACACACACACACACACACACACACACACACACGAATCTCAATGGCAAGAAGAAGGTAAAGTGAATCCCTGAAAGTCAACCAAGGGCAATCGTACGGTTAGAAACTCTTCCTCGATGGCGTCTTTCTGCCCATCTCTGTCTCTTCAGGCGACGTGGGAAATGTAGTCTTTTCTACTCTGCTGACTACAGACGTCACGATTAGGTGGCCTTTCTTATAAACAAAACACTGGCTCTGACAGAGAGTGACAGTTAGTTAGATTCTTCGTGCAGATGCTTTACCTTGATCAGCAGGCGGATGGCTCCCAATGCCTTGTGGGAAATGTAGTACCAGAAGGAGAGCTTGCAGATGGCGCCGGACTGCTTCCAAAACGGAGCTGCGGATGTGAGCTTATCTCCTTTTCAGGCCGACAGTGTGGCCTCCAGGTAGAGGAAGTGACCTGAGAGAGGAGAGGATGATGAGGAGGGTGAGAGGAAGGAGGAAGTGACCGCTGAGAGAGGAAGGGATGATGAGAAGGTGTGGAGAGGAAAGAGGACGAGACCTGAGAGAGGAGAGGATTAGGAGGGTTGAGAGGAAGAGGAAAGAGACCTGAGAGGATTATGAGTAGGGTTAGAGGAAATAGGAATTGACCTGACGAAGATAGGAGCGGAGATGAGGAGGGTAGAGGAAGAGAATGGTGACCTGAGAGAGGAGAGCAGGAGAGTAGGGTTAGCTGAGAGGAATTGACCTGAGGAGAGAGAGAGGATGACTGAGGAGGGTTAGAGGAAGAGGAAAGAGACCTGAGAGAGAGGAGAGGATGATAGAGGAGGGGTTCGAGGAAGAGGCAGAGACCTGAGAGAGAGGAGAGGATGATGAGGAGGGTTAGAAGGAAGAGGAAGAGACC
>JAMFTG010001583.1:0-63689 GCA_023974075.1 Chaenocephalus aceratus
GTAGTAAGTGGCTAGAGCATTTGCTCGGGTGCACTCCATGACTGCCTAGGTGATTTTCAATTGCTGAGAATTAACCGGGTCACTGGGCTTTTGTGCTTAAAATCCTACCACAATTCTACACGAAGACTAGGGGTGAGTGAGTCAGTAAGCATTTGGTAAGGTAGTTAGTGTAAGGAAATATTTGTACTGTGAAGCTTAAAAGGGAAAATGTTTTATGTAAAAACTGTGAGCTGGATTTGGGGCCTGCTAACATGTGGCTTTTTGAGGACAAAGGAAGGTGGGGGAGGTGAAGCAAGACCCCACTGTGGTCTCTGGAATGTAGGGGGATGTGTGCATGTGTGGAGGCTGCAGGCTGGAGACAGTGAGGGTCAGAGGTGTTTGTTTGAGATGACTGCAAAAGATGACCAGTTAAACTCCACCCCTTCTTGTATCATTGGTATGAAAAGCCTATCCAGTTTGCTGTTCTGTCTCTCTCTTCTCGCGTCGCTGGGACTGGAGGTCTGGCGGCCTGTGGGCAGGAGCCAGGAGTAGGCCAAACTCCTGACATTACACATATGATACGATATGGTTGTGTATGGTAATGTATTTGATTGTATTGCATTGTATATTGCCATTAAAGTGGATTATTGTTTAACGGTTAAGTGTATGCTCTGGATTTCCTTCATGTAAGATAACAGCTTGTTTTAGGGACGCGGGGAGATTTGGAAATGCGGCCTAGTTACCACCCAAATCTCCTAACAAATGGTGACCTCCGACGCTGAATAAACATGAGCTGTGGAAGGATTCAGAGGACCACACTGGGTCGGGAACAAGCACTTTTAGACGCCTCGGACAATAGCAGGGCCCTGTAGGATTGTCTGTAGGCGTTTCAGAGTGTTTTTGAAGTTTGAATGGAGTATACAATGCATATTTTTTACCATGTTAGGAAAGTTATATATAACACGTGAACGTTGATCGCCAGGTATAGAGAGTCCTGCGTAACGAGAAATAAAAGCAGTTTGCGTGGATCTCAGGTATTTTAGTCCTGAAGTGGCGTGGAGACGGTGCAGTTCGTGGGCTGTAAGGTGAAATCCTTGCACGACGGAACCTGAAAGCTCGATATTTTCAGATCGAGCCGCCGTTTAAAATAAAGCAGTTAGCGTGGATCTCAGGAAGTGTATTCCTGAAGTGACGTAGGAGCGGTGCAGTTCGTAGGTGTGAGGCTTACACGACGGAACCTAGATGATCGATATTTCAGATCGATCCGCCGTTTATAACTGGGGGTAAATAAGAGTCCAAGACCAAATAAGCGAAAGTGTCAGCGGACTTTTATCTGTTAAATCCTGGGGAGAGAACGCTAACGTCACCGACATTGTGACGAGACCGGCTCTCGTTTCCCCTTGTCTGTAAACATTGATTTGAAAAGCAAACGTGTGGTAAAGGGCTCGCTGAAACCTGGGCGTTTAAGCTCCATGGGACGGTCACATTCCTTATGCGTGTTGAAGCACCGTCCATGGTTTGGTCTGCCTGTTTAAATAAACACCACATTACAAAGCCGGACAAAATGTACGGGGAATAAATCTGTGTGATTTTTACCTGAATAACCTATGTGAGCGATTGTCTGTGGAAATCAGACATTCGCTCAGAACAGTGAAGCTCATTTGTGCTCTGCTGCTGCCATCTAGTGGCTGAAAGGGGGGAAGCACGTTAATTAAGTCAGATAAATAAAAGCGAAGTCAATATATTGCGTATATTTCAATAAATAAGCTGTCTGTAGGTTGTCATTGTTGATTAATACAGACCTTGTTTTATGTTGGTAAATGTAATGGTACAGAAGCAAGCTATTCATCACAATTGTATTTTTAGGTTATGAATAAAACCAAAAGTAGTAGCCTAAGGAGATGAGCAGAGGGGTTTTTGAACGCTTGTCAGTTATGGCAGGGGTGCTTAGGCCCGCTTCGGTTTTCAATGTGCGCCATCACGTTAAAGCAGAGGATTGGTGGCATTTTCAGTTCATTGCTTGCTTCCACACGCCTTCCCCCTCCTTGTCTCTTTCACGACTATAGTTAATGCATTAGAACGATTGTCGCTGTTCCGGAACGGCCTTTCAAAATAAAAGCCAAAGGCCGCTGTTCGCCAGAGATGCCTTCACAATAAAACAGTAATTACCTTAACAATATATTTAACTTATATTGCGTCTTTAAATATTGATTTTAATTCATTACAGATCTAACCTGCTTGTAACACAACTTAGATGATAGAATAAGCAAGTGGTTAAAGGGGGTTTCCTGTCTGGCTCATTTGATTTAGAACTGAAGTAAGGGAGAATAGTGTTTTCATTCCTCATGGTTTCTGAAGATAAATCATCAGTTTGTCTGGACTTTGATATAGAGATAGGATCATGGTGGAGAAGGAAGACCTTTTTTGGTTTCAAATTAAAGAAGAGTTTAAGGATGAAGTAAGCAGGACTTCAACTGGTCAAAAGAGATTTTAAAGTTTAATATTCTTGGTTAGCAAACAAGACATCTGATTATTATGTCACACATGATAATCTTGCTATAGAAACTAGCTTAAAATATTGGAGAAAATATGTAGATGTTCTTTCGTAGTGTGTGGAATATGTGATGCTGGAAACATGTACGTTTTTCAATTTATAGAAGAAAATGGTTTCCTGTAAGAGTTGTTGGGTAAATATGTAGCAATGGATGAAACAATTTTTAGAGTGAGTTTTTGTAATATCATTAGTAGACATCAATTATGTTGTTTAGATGGCATTTAACAATTAAGACAGATAGTATGATTAGAAAGAGTCGAGGTGGAAAGGGTTGGATTTATTTAACCTCAGTGTGCTAGACTTCCTATAGGTAATGCGTCCCGAGACCTGGACTCCCCCTCTGAGTTAGAAAGGCTACGATTCCGACCCTCCAAGCAGACAAAAGACCTAACCCAACAGGAGACTCCTCCTTCTCCATCGAACAGACAGAGAACCAGAGCTGAAACAACAACAACAAGACTGCAGCCAGAACTATCTCCACCTGTGGCATCCAGAACCAAACAGCATGCTGACGGGCAGAGATCTACGCTCATCAGTCCCTCAGACGGGACCATGAAGTTCCAAGCTGAGCACAAGAGCAAAGTGTGGGAGATGAGAGCAGAATCTGCCCTCCATAAAAACAGCAGAGAGACTGAAAGGAGGGGATAAAATGCAAAGCAGTGCATGATGGGGCATGCAGATGTAACTGGGCCAATGGCTGCCTGAAAGAGTTACAGCTGATGAAGTTACAGCTGATGGACTGAAGAGAACACAGAATCAGAGGAGTTGGCATGGTCGATTAGAAGTGAGGAGGCCGGGGTCACGGCTGGAGAAAACCAGAGGAGGAGAAAAGGAAAACGGGAATGAGTGAGTTTACACATAAACAAACTTATTCACAAAACGCACATTTAAAGCATAAATACGTAAAGACAGAAAGATTTATTAAATTAAAAATAGCAGTAGACTATTAGGGTAAAATGAGAACACACTGAGGGTTCAGAGTACAACCATATTCTTCAATCTTTTCATCAGGTTAACAAAATATTCTTTGACATTTTTTATTCACGTGTGAATAAAGTAGTGGGATAGTTTTAGGAACCACTCTATAGGACAAATCTTTATCTGTATGGATAATGTTAAAGGGAGAGCTGGTGCCAAGCCAGATATAGTATTCCAATCTAAATAATTGATTTCACCATTGTAGCATAGTTATTACCATAGGAAATATGAAATGACTTCTGTTTTTAAATCCTTGATAAAGGAGGGAGTAATGGTTGCATGTTCGGACATCCAGGGTTCCACACACTGCTAGAGAGTTTAACATTGATTTTTAGGTGGACCAGAATTGAAGACGTGCGGTTGTTATACCATTGTTATCATGAACAAAACATAAATAAGGACATAGTATCTGCTTGAAGATGAATGGATTTCATATCCTAGAGGGGATTAGTTATTGTGAAGACTCCACAAGGTATCTACTAATGTATTGTAAAGAACTTGAATTGACTTGATAAATAAGTGAAGATAAGAAGATGTAGGGACCATAAATTAGTCAAGTGGTAAATAAAAATAGCGGAAAAGAGGGGAACTATTAAAGGGAAGTGGAAAATCAGTCTAATACACACTGATAAAAAAAAATTAAAAAAAAGGGGGGGAGCATGAAGGAAGTATGCACTGGATTTTTTATTCGTGTGTGAATTTGGTAGTGTTTTAATTTGTTACAGTATTGATCGGTTCAAAGGGAGAGTTTTAGTAACAGCTCTATAAGATCAGATACATATTTATTTATATAGGTCATGTTGAAGGGAAAGCTGGTTCTAAACAAAATATAGTATTTCAATTTGAGGTACTGGTTTCATTTTCAGACACCCAGAGTTCCACGCACTGTGAAAGAGGGTAACATTGTTCTTTAAGTGCACCAGAATTGAAGATAAATTGATAGAATGAGTTATGGAATATAGCAGATCTTTACAGATCCTAGTAATGTTTTGACACAAGATAGTGATGTACACATGTTTCTGAAATAGATCTATTAGTCATTTTAATACTAATTAGGTGTAAATGAATTGCAGGAATAGTAATAGTACAATAAGGAAGTGACATTTGTTTTGGCTAGACACTTTTCAGGGAATGTGGGAAACAGCAAGGAGGGGTTGGAGATATCTTGAACATTATAGTTGTAATTGTGAATTAATAAATGATGGCGCTCCATATATACAGATTTGTATAGACGGAGGATGCTGGCCTGTGCTGGAAGACGGAGTCTCTGCAGAGCACGACACATGGCCAAAAAGACTGAGACCAACTGACCGACAGGGTAACTTGGGAAGGCACTCTCAATGACTGACTCTGAGGTGAACCTGACCAAACCTGACTTTACAACCTGAGTGTGAGTGTGTGTATGTCTGCACCTGATCAGTGCAACTGCATGATTTAAAACGATGACTAATCAACCATGTTTTGGACTAACACATGAGGTTTCACTCCCACAGGAGGTGGCTGTTTGCAGAATGTGAAACTCAAACTATGACATTTGAAGATTCTGTTTCTTTTAGGACTGAATGATGGAGAGAAACACTCTCAAGTGTTTACTGGGAAAAATGTTTGGTATTGTCTTATAATCCATTATGACCTGAAGGTTTTCTTCCCATACAGGTTTTTGTTTACACATGAGAAAGTGTGTAAAAAAGGGGGAGTGTAAACTTTACAATGTACATTTTTCATTTAGGGACTGAAAGGAACCGGCTGGCCCAACTCCATTGTTCAATCTGACCATTGATTGACAGTTTTAGAATTGACCTGCTCCATATTTGGGGAGAACACACTGTTTGATGAATGTTGACATATCTCTAATATTGATTGAGTTATAGCAGGTAACACAGATAGAGAATCAGTGGCCAAGGGGCTGCTGGGAGAGATGTAAGTCCAGAATGGAATGCTGGGAGCTGACCTGTGAGTAATGTTTCAACAGACAACATCATGTAACTAGCCTGGTAAAGAAGTAAAAGCCATAGACTTTATTGTTTAGGTCATTATGGGGATATGCATTTCATCTACATTTGTAATGGAAAGACATTTGAGGACAGTTTGTGGGAATTCTGTATTCATTTTTTAGTGGGATAATATCTAAGCACTGACAGGTAGAAGCAGTATCACCAGGAAGCCATTCACTTTGTTAGTATTGTGATTTTGGTTGTTTTTGAATCCATAAGATTAGTGTGTTTCTTTACCAGAAACATTAACAGTTCAAATCATATTTTTAGATTTTTTAATGGGATCTCAGGGATTTCATTTTAAAATAAATACAGATGCTTGTCAGAAATTCAGAGCTATTGAAATATGTTATTTAGTTTACCTAAAGATGTTGGGGTTCTTATTTAGTGGGCACAGTCCAAGTATTAAGATTCTGAAGCTGCACAATTAATTTAGAAAACCTGTGCACAGACGTCTGTGGTTTTAAGACACCCCACCAACAGGCTCCAAGTTGCCACGCACTGGTGGGTCAAACAGCCGAGGGCCCCAGAGCCCGGAGCGTAGGCTTGAGGGATTTGTATCAGATTTCTCCACACAGGTTGTGGATGCCAAAAGGGGGACCCGAGACGCAGGAGGCTGACGGTCAACCCCAGGCTCTCCGGCCCCGACCGAGTGATGCAGAGGATATCCAATGACGTCCGCCTACAAGGAAAGGGGGACAACTGGTACACCTGCGAGGACCCTAGACGACATCAGGACGGATCGGGCTCTCATCATGGAGGTCGACTCGGAAGCGGTCATCAGCGGACTGGAGGAGAAGGACCTCGAGGACATCCATCCAGCAGTCGTCCCGGGAGGCATCATCATCGGACCGGAGAAGGAAGATCGGGAGAACATCTATTCAGCATCGACCCAGAAGCCGCCGTCAGCGGATCAGAGGGGACAAAGACACGGCAAGCCAGGATGGCACAGGGGACTCCACTCTCCGCTGAAACAGGAGTGTGGGTTAAGTGCAACAAGACGGTGTATGGAGCCAGCCAGGCCTGCCAAGCTATGGGCAGCCTCTACCATGACAGCTGCTTCACCTGCAGCGCCTGTAGTTGAAGGCTGAGAGGGAAGGCGGTCTACTATGACGCAGGAAGGGTTTTCTGTGAAGAGGACTTTCTGTACTCTGGGTTCCAGCAGTCTGCAGACAAGTGCAACGCATGTGGACATCTGATCATGGACATGCAGGCCTGCAGGCCCTGGGGAAGTCGTACCGCCCCGGTTGTTTCCGCTGCGTCATCTGCAACGAGAGCCTGGACGGAGTGCCCTTCACTGTGGACACTGAGAATAAAATCTACTGTCTGAAAGACTACCACAGGGTCCTGGCGCCTAAATGTGCTACGTGTAACCAGCCCATCCTGTCCTCAGAGAGGTCTGATGAAACCATTCGAGTTGTATCCATGGACAAAGACTAACATGTGGGTGTTGTTGTGTGCCGTGCATCCGCTCATTATGTGTCAGACAATAGTTCCTTGTGGAAGTTGCACTCTTTTTTAAGAGGGAATTGTAAGGAAATATTTGTACTGTGAAGCTTAAAAGGGAAAATGTTTTATGTAAAAACTGTGAGCTGGATTTGGGGCCTGCTAACATGTGGCTTTTTGAGGACAAAGGAAGGTGGGGGAGGTGAAGCAAGACCCCACTGTGGTCTCTGGAATGTAGGGGGATGTGTGCATGTGTGGAGGCTGCAGGCTGGAGACAGTGAGGGTCAGAGGTGTTTGTTTGAGATGACTGCAAAAGATGACCAGTTAAACTCCACCCCTTCTTGTATCATTGGTATGAAAAGCCTATCCAGTTTGCTGTTCTGTCTCTCTCTTCTCGCGTCGCTGGGACTGGAGGTCTGGCGGCCTGTGGGCAGGAGCCAGGAGTAGGCCAAACTCCTGACATTACACATATGATACGATATGGTTGTGTATGGTAATGTATTTGATTGTATTGCATTGTATATTGCCATTAAAGTGGATTATTGTTTAACGGTTAAGTGTATGCTCTGGATTTCCTTCATGTAAGATAACAGCTTGTTTTAGGGACGCGGGGAGATTTGGAAATGCGGCCTAGTTACCACCCAAATCTCCTAACATTAGCCAGAGGAGTGGGGTCTCCATATGTAAAACTGTCTTTCACTATCAGTTACTGCTGGAAAAACCTTGCCTTGGTCGGTAAACAGTTAAATGGCTTCTATTGAAGATTTTGTTGAGTCCCCAAATGAGGATTTGTTGAGTACTTATAAAAAAGATCAGCTTTTGAGAGTGGCTGACCATTACGGTCTGGAACTTCCCAAAAAGTTGAATAAAGAGGAGTTGTTGGTAGAAATAAAGGCACAGTTAGTGGAAAAAAGTGTTTTGTCTGTCTTTCTGGGGCCTACCTCCCAACAGTCAATTGAGTCAGGTAAAGTTTCAGGTATGGTTCCAGTCCTGTCTGGACTTGGGGTTGCACTGTCATTTAAAGAACAGAAGGAGCTTCTAATGCTACACTTGGAACGTGATGTGGAGATAGAAAAGTTGAGACAAAATGCCCGTCTTCAGGAAGCAGAGATGGCTTCTAGACAAAAACTAGACTTGGAGCGCTACAGATTGGAGCTGATGAGTGAAGGTAAGCTTCCAGCTGAGACCAGGAGAGCTGCAGAGACTGTAGGTCAAGCATTTGATATTGCTGTTAATTTGATAGTCGGTTCAACGAAAAGGACCCAGACATTTTCTTTGTGTTATTTGAGCGTCTAGCTGAGGCACGAGACTGGTCTGATGTTGAGCGCACCCTTCTGCTTCAGTGTGTCTTCACTGGAAAGGCCCAGCAGGCTTTCGCTGCCATGACTGCTGAAGACAGTAGCAATTACCAGTTGGTGAAAGCTGCTGTACTTCAGGCATTTGAGTTAGTACCTGAAGCATATCGACAGCGCTTTAGGTTACTCAGAAAAGAGAAGCAGTCACATATGGAGTTTGCTCGTGATTTAACCACTAGTTTGAACCGTTGGTGTGTTTCCTCACAGGTAAAAACTCTGGAAGATCTGCAGGAGCTTATCTTCCTTGAGCAATTCAAAGGTACCTTGCCTGACCACGTTGTTACCTACATTAATGAGCAGAAAGTAAACCTAGTTTCAGAGGCAGCCAAGCTGGCAGATGAGTTTACTCTGACCCATAAGGTGTTTTTTGGCGACAGCCGTAGTCGTGGAGATGCAGGATACAAAGAGAGTAGTGCGGGGGCTCACTTCAGTAAAGGTGTTTCAGAAGGAAAAGATAAGTTTCCAGCTAGGATTGACCGTGGGAATCGGGGTAAGTTTGACCCCAATCGTGTCTGTAATTACTGTTTTAATAAAGGACACTGGAGAAACGATTGTCCTGAGTGGAAGAGAAAGTCCAGGCCTGGGCCGGTGTCGGCCAAAGCGTCTGGGGCTGTAGCATCGTTACGTGCAGTGGAAAGGGAACATGTCATTGTGGCTGTGCGGAAACACACTCAGTCCTCCTTATCTGAATCGGTAATTCAGGCTCTTGTCAGTGAACATGAGGAGATAGACCGTGGTTATAAAGCTTTTGTGTCTGATGGTTTTGTTTCACTGGTCGGGAGTAAAGAGAAAGTACCGGTAAAAAAATTAAGGGACTCCGGGGCGTTGGACTCGTTTATTGTTGGTTCTGTGTTACCTTTCTCTCCTAAAACAGACACCGGTTCCAGTGTTGAGGTCCGGGGGATGGGATTAACCGTCTTCTCTGCTCCACAGCATAAACTAACATTAGTCTCCAGTCTGCTGCAAGGGGAAGTGGTCATGGGAGTGCGTCCTTCTCTGCCTATGGGGGGCATACAGATCATCTTGGGAAATGACCTGGCTGGTGATCGGGTATGGCCTGAGTCTCCAATCTCCCAGGTAGAAGGTGCCAAGTTCCCCAAAACCCCTTCTGTGATGCCTGCCAGCGGCGCAGTAACACGTGCTGCCAGCCGTAATGTTTGTGACCTTACAAAAGATAAGAAAAAACAATCTGTATTTCCTGTGCCTACCTTTCCTTTGCCTTTGTCTTGTAGCGACCTTGGGAAAGAGCAAAAGAACGATCCCACCCTGCAGGCTCTGTACAGCCAAGTTCTACCGGATGAGGAGTTCAGAAGTGCAGCCCGTGGTTATTTTCTCCAGGACGGTTTGTTGGTGAGAAAGTGGGTTCCCCAGGGAGATTGTTTTATGGGTGAGGAAGTTGTGCAAGTTGTGTTACCCAGTAAGTTAAGACTCACTGTGCTTCAGACTGCTCATGATGGCATTGCAGGTCATCTAGGTGTGAAGAAAACATATAATCGGGTTGGCCGTTATTTTTACTGACCACTTCTGAAGAAAGACATTGCTGCTTTCATTAAAACGTGTCAGTTGACTGGCAAACCGAATCAGGTCATTAAACCTGCACCTCTGTATCCAATTCCAGTTGTTGGTAATCCATTTGAGCATCTGATTGTAGATTGTGTTGGACCATTACCACACTCCAAAGCAGGGAACAACTTTTTGCTTACAGTCATGTGTCAGGCTACACGTTATCCTGCTGCCTATCCCCTTAGGAATATCACCACCAGGTCAGTTGTAAAAGCGCTGACACAATTTATAACTATTTTTGGTCTCCCGAAGATCATCCAGTCAGATCAGGGGACTAACTTCACTTCAAAGTTGTTTGCCGAGGTGTTACAGCAGTTGAATATCAAACATTCACAGTCAAGTGCCTATCATCCTCAGAGCCAGGGAGCACTTGAGAGGTTCCACCAATCCTTGAAGTCTCTCTTCCGGTCATATTGTACGGAGTTGGAACGTGACTGGGAAGAAGGGTTACCCTGGTTGATGCTGGCGGCAAGGGAGGTTTCACAGGGGAGTTTAGGTTTTAGCCCTAATGACCTGGTTTTTGGTCACAATGTAAGGGGCCCGTTGGCCACCCTACACGAGGATTGGCAAGCCAAGAAGGCCCCGTCAAGTTTGATAGACGATGTCCATGGTTTCAAACACCGCTTGTATCGGGCTAATCAAATGGCAAGAGAAAACCTAAAATGAAAAGCCTCTATGATCGACGTGCAGAACTTTGTGAATTGAGTCCTGGGGATCAGGTTTTGGCACTGCTGCCTGTAGTTGGCTCCCCGTTTCAGGCCAAGTTCTCTGGCCCTTATACAGTGTCCAAGAAGTTGTCAGACCTCAACTATTTGATAGCGACCCCTGACCGGAAGAAGTCGGTGCAGTTTTGCCATATAAACTTGCTAAAACCGTATTTTTCCCGTAAGCCTGTGCCAGGTGTGGTTTGTTCCGTTTCCTCAGATGCGGCAGTGATGACTGTGGGTCACCCGTCACCATCTCGGGATGTGGGGAAGGGGTTAAGGTTGAAGAGGAGTATTCCCCAGACGATGGTCTGTTGAGAGGACGGCTTAAGAATTCGGAGTCACTGGCTAATCCGGGTGGAATGCTGGGTCATTTAACCGACCCGCGGCGCACAGAGTTGGTCGATCTAGTTAAAAACTACCCCTGCCTGTTTGGAGACACTCCATCTCGCACCCACCTTATAGAACACGATATTGAGGTGGGTGATGCTAAACCGGTACGACAGCGTTTTTACCGCATGTCTCCGGACAAACGAGAGCATTTAGAGGCAGAAGTTAAGTATATGCTGGAGAATAACATTGCTGAACCGTGTGCTTCTAGTTGGTCTTCTCCTTGTTTGCTGGTTACGAAACCAGATGGTACATTTAGACCATGTACTGATCTCCGCAAGGTGAACTTAGTGACCAAACCTGACTCGTTTCCACTCCCTCGCATGGAGGACTGTGTGGACCAGGTCGGTTCTGCTAAGTTTGTCAGTAAATTTGACCTCCTAAAGGGTTACTGGCAGGTCCCGTTAACGGCAAGAGCTAGGGAGATCGCCTCATTTATCACATCCAGTGGGTTGTACTCGTACACCGTAATGCCATTTGGGTTACGAGATGCCCCGGCCACGTTTCAACGCCTGATGAACCAGGTGGTGTCAGGTCTGTGCTGTGTATCTGGATGATGTTGTGGTATACAGTGACACTTGGGAGGAGCATCTCCAACACATTAATGCGCTGTTTGAACGTCTTGCCTGGGCTTGTCTGACCGTTAACTTGGCAAAGTGTGAGTTTGCTAAGGCAACGGTCACCTACCTGGGTAAAGTAGTTGGCCAAGGACAGGTTAAGCCAGTGAGGGCAAAGGTGCTGGCAATTGACCGGTTCCCTGTTCCCACAACCAGAAAAGAACTCTCTCGTTTTCTGGGCATGGTGGGGTACTATCGTGGGTTCTGTCAGAATTTCTCTACGGTGGTTGCGCCCCTCACCTCTCTTCTCAGCCCTAAGGTCAAGTTTGAATGGTCTCCTCGATGTCAACAGGCTTTTGAGGCTGCGAAAACTGTGTTGTGCTCGGCTCCTGTCCTAGCAGCTCCCCAGATGGACCAGCCCTTCATTCTTCATGTGGATGCTAGTAAGGTTGGAGCTGGGGCAGTACTCGCGCAGGTTGATGAGAGCGGCTCCGAATGCCCGGTAAGTTTCTTCTCTAAGAAATGTAACTCTCATCAATTAAACTATTCGATCATTGAAAAGGAGGCACTGGCACTCATCTGGGCGTTACAACATGTTGAGGTGTATGTTGGGAGTGGAGTTGGGACCTTGGTGGTCTATACAGATCATAACCCCCTAACCTTTCTGCACTCGCTCCAGAATCCAAATCAACGCCTTATGCGTTGGTGTCTCTTCCTCCAGCCTTTTCATCTGGACATCAGGCATGTCAAAGGTGTGGATAGTACAGTGGCTGATGCCATGTCCAGGGCTATAACCTCCTAGGTTAACTAGTGTTTTTCTCCCTGCAGGAGTGTCTGTTTTTTCTGTTTTGCCCTCTCTTAAAATGCTTCTTAGGTACCAAAGTTGCTGAGGGGTTGAGCAAGAGGCTACAGATGTGCTTGCAGGTTGTACGAAAATTTCAAAGTTAACTTTGGTTGTGTCTATTGTGTTTGGTGGTTGTGTTTTTGTGCCTCAGGTTGGAGGATCCTAGTGGGTCCTCCATTTTAAGGGAGGGGGTGTGACGACCCCTCCCCCCTTCTGCCTGGCTGTGCTCCCTGCCTTGCTGTCCTCTGGCAGGTACTGGGAGTGTCGTCCTGTTTGTGCCCGCCCATCTAGAGGCGGAGCCACAAGAAGGTATAAAGGTTGCCCAGCTGCAAGGATCACTCTCTGATTCAGATCCTGGCCTGCTGCAGCAACCTCAGCCTACAGCCTGTGCTAGGTTTGATGCACCCTCCAACATGCTACAACACCCTTCCACACACCCACACACTGCTCACACTACTGACAGTCTGATTCTTACCACATTATACATCAGAGGTGTTCTTCAACAATCTGTTAAATAAACATATATTTTCATTTAACTCTGTGTGGCCTCCCTGTTTGTTCCAGCCTTTGGAAGGTTGTAACAGTCCAGTACAGGCGTACAGGCGTACGGACCTTGGCGCAAGCGCCTCTGTCCTCCCGCAGTACTGTCGTACCAATAATGACGTTCAAGAACGGCCTCTCGTGTATGATTGCTTAATTCAAATCCCGATTTACGAGAAGGTTTAACCAGCGATCGATCGATTACAAATTGTATATATATATTATATTTAGTGTCTAGACACTGAGTTTTCACGTCCCCACCCCACCACTTTGCTCGTTTGCTGCATCGCTGCTAGCGAAGACTTGGGTTGACGGGTACGTTTCATACTTTTCTTTTTCTGTAAAGTATACTTTCCACGACACATACTTTGGCAACATTTCTGTTATCTTGTGTTTTTCATTACTGTATATATACTTGGCAATGACCGACGGGCCACGGCCATCATGACCCGACGGGCCACGGCCATCAATGACCCGACGGGCCACGGCCATCAATGACCCGACGGGCCATTGCCATCAATGACCCGACGGGCCACGGCCATGCTACTGCTCACGGCCGCTAGTTTGGGGACAGCGTCCTTCAGTGAAATATCTATCAAAGTTGATATGCTATAACGTTACCCGCTACAGTTTAAGGCACATCATGTCATTACTGTTAAAAGTGATGGGAACCGTGTCCCGTTACCATTGACGCTAGTTAAAGGTTAGCAGCGCTCAATGAACCTCCGTTAAACTCTAGATTGATATGCTATAACGTTACCCGCTACAGTTCGAGGCTCACTTTGTCATTATCTATCTAATCTCGGGTTAACCAGCTCATTACGGCTTGTGTTTACCGTTACATTACTCTAACAACTGATAGTACAGTCCGTGTCACGTTATCGCTTTGATCGTTTTAATGATATCAACTTGACGTTATTCATGTCCACACATTGATACCTATACTTTACATAATAATAGAAAGTATAAACGTGTATTATTTGTGACTTGTCTTCTCTACTGTTGATGTGTTTTATACTGCACGTTTATAGCCTATATTATTTGCTGTTTCTTTTATTCAAATGTGATTGTGTCAATACTTTATTCCACCGTTTTAATGCCTGAACACAGTGCTAACATAAGAATGTCCCAATTTGGGATCGTAATAAAGTATCTATCTATCTGGTATAACCGATGTTAGGGTATCAATTACCTCATAAAAACATGTTTCGGTATACAAGTTCTGTATGTTGTTTTTGTCTATGCTGTCAGGCATTACAGTGAGAACCAGAGATGGCGACACCACTTCTCCGCATCCTCAATCCCCAAGCTCCAGGGGATCGACAGCAGGCTGTTGTGGTGCCATCGAAAGAGGTCCGTTGCTATACAGGGATAAGGGAAATGCTTTTCCCACACCTCCGGTGGAGCTGCTCAGTGAGGCCACTGCCATGGCCAAAGCAGAGAAGCTCCTTCGAGCCAACGGGACCCATAAGCCCTCACGCCAGCAGACCTGGGAAAGCTGGTCTTGCCATTTGGCCAGTATGTCAACGCACCCTTTCACTGGCTAGTGGAACATGACGTGGGCTACATAAAGTTGTAAGTATATTATATTTAATGCAAATGTTTGCTAAGTATTTGAATACCATTTTGTTGTCACGATTATAATGAATATGTATTGTGTTAAACCATGGCTATTATAAAAGTGTAGTACTCATCTTTACAAAGTTCCTTTTCTCCTCATCACAATTGCAGTGCTATTATGATGATGACACTAACTGGATGTTTATTATTGCAGTCTGCTTGATAAGCACAAAGCAGAAGTGGGAGATGTGGGGAACCGGTGGGTAAAAGACCTCCTCACACATTATGCAGAGAGCTTCCCACAAGTCTCCTGTCTCCTCGAGGCCAATGTGGACAGGTGCATCTATGGCCAAAAGGATTTGAGAGCAGCACCTTTCTGGAGGTGTGGGAAGTTTATGCCCAGTACCAATCCCAAAAGGACAGCCCTGAGAAATGCAGTGATGTCCAGAGGGAAAGGATACAGAAGGCATATCGTTCTGTAACGAGGTGGTTGAACACCTCAGTGACCCACATTACCAGCGTGCAGTTAAAGAGGTTCCGGAAATACATAATGGACAAGCAGGGTTTCCCACACATAGAATATACTGGGGCCGCCCAAGTATATTTCGCGACCCATTTAGGTTTTTTTTTTTTTATAATTATTTTTTTATTCGTCCGTGACCACGACGCCATCTGCGATCGATTAACTTGTGGACAATGATTCCTCGCTCTCTTGCTCTGATCTCGCCTCCTTCTGGCCTGTTAAGTGGCCTGCCTCACACAGGGTGACTGGCTGTCCACATGATGTGGCCTGCCTCACACAGGGTGACTGGCTGTCCACATGATGTGGCCTGCCTCACACAGGGTGACTGGCTGTCTACATGATGTGGCCTGCCTCACAGGGTGACTGGCTGTCCACATGATGTGGCCTGCCTCACAGGGTGACTGGCTGTCCACATGATGTGGCCTGCCTCACACAGGGGGACTGGCTGTCCACATGATGTGGCCTGCCTCACACAGGGGGACTGGCTGTCCACATGATGTGGCCTGCCTCACAGGGTGACTGGCTGTCCACATGATGTGCCTGCCTCACAGGGGACTGGCTGTCCACATGATGTGGCCTGCCTCACACAGGGTGACTGGCTGTCCACATGATGTGGCCTGCCTCACACAGGGTGACTGGCTGTCCACATGATGTGGCCTGCCTCACACAGGGGGACTGGCTGTCCACATGATGTGGCCTGCCTCACAGGGTGACTGGCTGTCCACATGATGTGGCCTGCCTCACACAGGGTGACTGGCTGTCTACATGATGTGGCCTGCCTCACAGGGTGACTGGCTGTCCACATGATGTGGCCTGCCTCACAGGGTGACTGGCTGTCCACATGATGTGGCCTGCCTCACACAGGGGGACTGGCTGTCCACATGATGTGGCCTGCCTCACACAGGGGGACTGGCTGTCCACATGATGTGGCCTGCCTCACACAGGGTGACTGGCTGTCTACATGATGTGGCCTGCCGACATGGCCACTGTCATACAGATCATAAATCAAAGCCCTTGATTGGTCTCTCCGTGTCATTCAAGCTCGGGATAACCTCAGCTCAGGTGAGGTAAAGGACTCTCTGAGTGTTTAGATAGTTAACTTAGTCTAAGTTCTCAGTGGGTCTCAAAAGGTGTGGTCACCATTTATGTAAACACATATTTCCATTTGACCCCCACTAAAAATCACATGGATAGGTTCGTAAATACATTTATTTTTTTAAATAGTAACCCATTTCCATATGTTCATGTGTGGGTAGTAGATTTAAACTATTGGGCTATCATTATGGGCCCTGCCTGTACCTGTTCGCTCTGCCATCACGTGAAGGGTCTGCTAACAAGCGACCAACAGAAAGGTTAATGTTGTTGCACGTCACCTCACCCCCCCCCCCGCTACCACCACCCCCCCAAGTATATTTCAGATCTGTGGGAAACACTGGCAGTTAATGGACCAGCACCAGAGGCGTTCCCATACACACAGGCGTTGGAGCTGTTCTTCATGAAATCCCAGAAGGATGAAGTGCTCTGACAAACAGTGCCATATTTGCGCAAAATTATTATACAGGAATGAAAAGTCAATAAATAAACATGTTGTTAAAACATTTTTTATCTCCGCTACCTACAAGGACATCAAAGGTCAGATCAAGAGGTGACGGGTGATGAAATCTGACCGTATGTGGTTTTATCCCCCGGAACCTCCTGGCTTTGTCGGGGGTGGTCTTCCTACTCCACAACTGTTCTTTAGGAGCCGGGTCTTTGTGTGGCGCCCTGTCGGCGTGTGGAGGTACTCACTGAAGTGTCCGCGGGGAGAAAACTGTGTCGGCAGTGGCAGAAATGTGCACCTCTCCAAGTCTGGCTACCACTCCAAGGTCTAAATTCTCTGACATTACTATACAGTTGAAAATGTGTTTATATGTATGAAATGCGCACTGAAAGTTTTATGCTGGCCTTCATTTTGATTTCCATGTGTATTTTATAGGTACGTCTCATCTGCGATGTGTCCGGCTGGTACACAGTCATCACAGAGGTCCTCTCCTGTGGACCCTGTACCAAGGCAGCCAGGAGCAAAGAGGGTGTGTCAGTGGGCCGGTGGCTTGCGTGGGATAACGCCATCCTATCCCAGCTCAGCGAGGCTCACCAAGCCATCTTTCCTGCCGTCCTTACCACCATGTGTGTTTATTTCACATTCTATACCAAACTATACTATAACATGCTATAATGTGTGCATTTAAAAAAATGTCACTCAAATCAACCTTACAATATCAATTGTGACTCTACGTACAGGCGTGGTGTAGACAGGAATGTCGTGCGCCTTCTGAGGGACAGGACCGAAGGGAACACTATGGAGAAGGTGTGGCGGCAGGTACAGGAGAACCATGTTGAGGAGTACCTCCATCGCGAGGACCTGTACACCACCCTCCTAATGAGCTGCACCCGGAGGGATCGTCTCTGCAATGAGGCAGACATTCCAGGCTCCACCTGCCCAAACACAGCTCCCCACAGCGCGGCTCTTGCGCCATGCCTTCCTGCTGGCAGAGGCGAACAATGTGCAGGATTACCGGAGCCAGATCCTCTCCACTTTTGGCACGGTGATGAAGATGGATTCCACCAAGAAAGTCAATCAAAACATAATTCTTTACTCTATGATGCAAATCGTATAAAATTATCACACATGATGATGTTACAATCTATCACAAGTTACCACATTGTGCTTCCTTTAAAGGAATGGTATGCTCATGACACTCATTTTTAAATAATTATCATCCGATAAAACAGACCAGTCTCTGCCAGTCTCTCTTTTTTTTTTTTTAATCCGATGACATTATCAGTGATTTTAAACTGATTATATACCGAAATAACATCAACACTGTGGGCGCCGCCATTTTCCGGACGTGACGTAAACCATGCGTTTGGTTTTCGAAGACACGTTGATCTCCATGTTATTTACTGTAGTTTCTCTCTTCAAATATGCCTCACTGTATCGCGAAATATTGCCACAATTCTGATAGGAACAATCCACGGAATGCTCGGTTCCATCTGTTGCCATAAGGTAAGCGTAAGAAGTACATTCGGAGGCAGTGGCTAGCGAAATGTGGCCGGCCCGAACCGAAAGATTCACAGGCTCATGTATGCAGCGAACATTTCAAATTTCCGGACGACTACTCTGAGAGTATCATAAAACATAACATGGGATTTATGGAACAACCATTACTTAATGGAGATGCAGTACCATCGGTCTTTCTGGTGTCATCACCGACCAGGACACCAGTTCGGCCAGTTGAGAAATCGCCCTCTGCAAGTGTGAAGCGACGGAGGAGCAGAAGTAGTGCTCGGAGTAAGAATAAGGTATGTTATAGCGCATTTCCATTGCAGCGGCTAGCCCCGTTTTAACGTCCTTTAGCGTCCAGGCCAGGACAGTTTTTGGTGGCCTTTCCATATAGCGTAGTACCGGCTAGTGTGTATTTTACCCCAGTTTTTTCCGGCCCCATAAAATCGTGATTCTATGGCCAGGGACAACGAAGCTGAGTATGCTAAACTAGAGAGGGAATCGCTAGCAAGGGTGGTACTACATGCATACATATAGTATCTTATATCATCTTCCCATTATACACACATGCATTTCCAAACATTTGGACTACCTATGTTGCAAATGTATTATCTTTTCAATTTACACACGGCATCTATTGCACGTCTGTCCGTCCTGGGAGAGGGATCCCTCCTCTGTTGCTCTCCCTGAGGTTTCTCCCATGTTCCCTTTAAACTGTGGGTTTTCTTCGGAAGTTTTTCCTTGTACGATGTGAGGGTCTTAGGACAGAGGGTGTCGTGCTAAGGGCCCTACCGCCGTGGAGACAATGTTCCAGGAGTGGTTCGACGGTGGTATGGTTGTGCGCCTGGACATCTTTCACTGGATCCACCGGTTTGACGCAGCCATCCGAACAGACGCGCACAGCAAGTACGCCATGTTCAAGTCCGCTCTGTCCGGGGCAGTGTTGGCCTACAACCGCACCGATCTGGAGCTGCTGATCGAGGCCGTCAGAGCCAAGGACCCGGACACATTCAGGTCCGTGTCGGAACAGGATGTCGTCCGCCTGTACGTCACCAGGGATCAGCTGCAACACCACGTGCGGAGGGTCACGCTCGGAGCGCAGCAAACGTTCCGGCTCATCCACCTGGCCATCGAGGAGCTGAAGGGCCCGGCTGGGCAGGACCAGAGTGGAGTGACCCTCTTTAAAACACCTGGTATATACAAGATCTCGTACAAAAACATTATTGCAGCTTCAATACAGATGATGTAGCATATCAAGTGAGAATAACAAACGATATGTATATGTGCCTTTACAGCAGCCATTGATGAGATGTGGGTAGGGCAGCAGAGACACCTGGAGTGCATCCAGGATCCACCAGGCATGATTATGTATAGGGTGGCCCGCACCACAACTATCAACGGTGTGGACCTGCCCTACTACAAAACTCTGCGTGGAAGCAACAGCCTGGAGGGATTCCACAAGTCTCTGCCTCACATGATCCCAGGTAGTACACAATATACACGTCTAATAATAAAAAGCACAATTTCAAAAAGCGTATGAACAGGAAAGCAGTTGGAATTAAAAGCAAATGAAACTTCTTGAAATAGAACATGTGCAATAGGAGAACATTAATCATTTCAATTGGCCTATGCGTACAAATATGCTACGCTTCAAAATTGTGCTACGTGTTATTCTAGGTTGAAGATAAGCATTTCCCAAGCTCAGTAATAACCAACATGTCAAATCTTTTTTTAAACAATTTAGACGTGTGTAGATGTCACACGTTGCCTGCCCATCTCTTTCCTTTTTTGTTGCGTCTAATGATGGATTTGGTGTAAACAATAAAACACTAACATTTACACATCACTAAAAGCTTTCCGTGACTCTGTCCTCCTCTTCTCAGGTCCCCATTGTGCGGCACGGCCGTATCAGGTTTACCTGATTAGTGGCATCGCACGGTGGAACTGCGACAGGAGCTCCGATGCCGTGTTTGGTGGCATGGGATGGCATCACAGGACCTACTCGGCGCCTCTCATCCACCGCCTCAACGCCCGCTGTCAGCAGCTGTTCGGAGAGACTGTGGAGGTGGATTCCAACGAGCTGCTGGGGTTGGAGTTCCTTTTCAGCCAGAGCACTGGTGAATCTGGGCCCTTTTCACTGGAGGACATCATCCACGATGGCCCCGGTCCAGACGAGGAGGTGGTTCAGCCCGGGCAGCCCACTCCAGATCCCGAGGCAGACGAGGTGTACCAGAGCGACGGGGAGTCACATTGTGAGGGAGACCATGTGCTGGATGCCATCCTGCCCCACATCACAGACGAAATCTCCAGTGTCAACCCGCCCGCTTTTGTAAGTTACTTGGTGTCTTCTAGAATGAAATTAAAATGCACTGATTGATGGGCAATGTACCCATTTCAAGTTACCACATTTTCTATGTCATTTATTTAACAGGAGGATGCCTGCAGTCAAAACCCTCTTCCCGGCTACCCACAGTTGGAGAGGTTCTGCTCACATTGGCCTCGAGTTGTACAGGACGCACTGGGGCAACACCCTGTACTGCCGCACTAAGCGCCACAACCTCGTTGATGCTGCTGTCATACAGCGTGTGAAGATGGGCATACGCTATGCACCGGCACAGCAAGACATTAGCGCGCAGAACAATAGGCTGATGTACACGCTGGTCAAACTGCTGTGGCTGAGGTCGCCGCAGGGTTCGCGCACGAGCCCCGAGAAGACCACCGTCTTAAAGGCGTACGAGAGGATCCAGCACCGGGTTTTGGTGGACGACCCGATCCTCTGCAAAGCTGGCTTTCCTCTGCCGAAGATCAACATCAAGACGGTGCGGGACTTCATCCGGGCTCAAGAGCGCCTCCTCAACCTGCGTGTGACAGAACAGCCGGCGATGCTGTCCAAGACCACTTCGGTTTCCTCTGCCGACTTGCCTCCAGCCCCACACCAGCCAGCAGTCCTCCCTCCACCAGACTACCCCCTGATGCAGTATGTGCCGACACCCAGTACGGCAGGGACAAAATTGTTGAAGGGAAGGAGGGACATGATCCTGCCTCAGACATCACTGCCGCCACCTGTGTCACTGCCACGGCAACGGTCGGTAAGACCGACCCCAGCCCCCAGAACTTTGCCCTCCCCCTCTCCATCCGCAGCAACCCGGGCGATTGCTGGCCCCTCCACAAGGCCCATCGTGCCTGCTGGACGTCCCATACTGCCTGCCACAAGTACCGTCGCCAGACCACCCGTGCCCTCCCTTTTCCCTGGCCCCATCCTGCCGCCTGCCAGTCAGCCAACCCCAGCCATTGCTGGCCCCTCCTCAATGCCTGCCACACAGGCTGGTCTAGGTGCGTCCGTCCCCCCGACAATGACAATGCCTACCGAGTGCAGTCCTGCATCCTGGGCGAGGTCGACGCTATACAAGCGCAAGGCGACAGACGAGCTCTCGGGAGTAGGAGCCAAAGTGTCCCGGGTTCAAAAGCTGCCTTCTGCCCGGTGAAGATGATGTTGTCTTCAAAGGGGCTGGAGAAGTACACGGTGTACAACAGTTACCAACATTTTACAGCTGTTGTTGACGCTTTGGAGCAATGACCTGTTGCTATGTAAATATTGTAAATAGTCATTTAAATGTTTTTAAACTTGCTGTGTTATCATTTTTATTTTTCATGTTGAGTTTTATATTTATTATGTATATTGTAAATACTTTTCATTTATATATACGTCATTAATGTAAATACTTTTATGTACATTACATGTTACTTGTTAGACGCTTTTATCCAAAGCGACTTACATACTCAATACTGTGGGGTGAAGTGTCTTGCCCAGGGACACAACGACATGCTGACGGCAGTGGGGTTTGAACATGTGCTCCCCTGATCCCAACACCAACGCACTGCCTCCCTGTACATAATGGTACATCTGATTTGTATCCACTTCACCTTTTTTACCTTGCCATCCTTTATACTGAATCAATGAAGGTGAATGGTTGCTCAGAAAAAGTCCTAAAGAATCCAACTGGGTTCAATTCCTGTTCTTCTTCTACAGTGGAGTGAGATCTCGTTGTTGTTGACTTGTATAACAACAAATGTTAGTTTACAAGATGTCATTGATAGCCTAACATTTGATTCATACCTTCTTAGCTGCGGCTCCACAGCTCCTTGCATGTCCCCTAAACACAGTGTTATGGGGAATGGAAGCTCAGCTGTGTACTGACAGAATGGATGGACAGGACACTGCGACTGGGTTTCTCACTCCAGTTCTGCTGCGTCCCTCCTCCAAACCAACACACTCTCACTCCCTAAGCGTCCAGGAGCGACGTTTGGTCAGTGTCTGTGGCGTCCAATTGTGACGCTCCGAGGCTCCTTCAGCGTCATAAAGGGACGCAAATAGCTCTCAACTGATTGCAATGTATTCCCATCTGCGTCGGGATTTGACGCTCATGGAAGCACGGCATTCGTTTATGCCGGCTGCCCTTAAAGGCAATGTGAGCGTCCATTCCCATTGGATAACGGAGAATTGTACACCCGGAAGTAAGTATTCCTCTTACTGTCGATTGATTTTACAGTGATATCTGCACTACTCATCGACTAAAAAACACCAGATTATCCTTGTTAATTACACAACATTGATTGGTTTAAATTGTGTGCAATGCTTTTGTATTTTTCCCCTTCGATTCGGAGAAACAAATATTTGTTCTGAGTAAAGGATGGCAGAAGACACTACACTACCCAGAATCCCCAGCTATCGTTTGGACTACACCATGTGCTCTGTTTGACAAACCCCGTTATTTTCACCATTCATTCCGATGGCTGGCGTCTGTCACATGATCTTCAAATTTCTCCCTGCAGAAAAAGAAAACATATTCTCGGTAGAAAATGCCTATTTTAAAGTTAGTTTGGCCATTAAAATGCGTGTTGATGTCATTTGATGCGAGAAATATGAGTTGTTATTTCAGATTATGTGTGCAGTGGAGGTACATGATCTTTAATTTGCTAGTTATTACGAAGACTACTTCAGGAAATCGCGACGTTTTCATTGTTACCAAGGTGGTTGCTAGGGACACTGCTATCGATATTATTTCTGTTATGTTGTGTAAATGTTTAATGGTGTTATCTTTATTGCTACCCCCTTCCCCGTCAATGTATAGTGTTGGTCCACAGCCTAAACATATTAGTTTAACAAAATCCGCATCTAAAGATAGCCTACGTTATTTTCCCCTGTGCAATTCCAGGCTCACATCTCACAGCACATCGTCATTAACAAATACCGGAAACAGACCGAAAACATTAAAACAAAAAAATAATAATACTTTATTCCGAGTGTGCTTGCTTTTCTCTTTGAAAGTCATCACATAACGGCATTGTAATACACGGTTCGGCTGCATTACATATTACATATCTGCTGTAGTTCTGTATTTATAGAGCCCTGATGAGAAGACAAACATGAGGAACTGAAAATGTGACGTGGATCATAAATATATCAGCCATTAAACAACATCTTACATTTCTTTTCACACAATACGTCTCCTTGCAGTATCAACACTAATTCGGCTCACTTTTATATTTGATCCAATTGGTAGATAGGCTGTATTTACACCATAATGGTGCACAGCTGATATAAAGGGACACCTGGTGGTTAAAGCATGTTATTGAATTTAATTATTTTTATTATTAGATATTAATACGATCCCTATAAAGTATATTCATTACTCGTTATTCTCTACTAATAGTTAATTAAAGACTGTATGTAATGACTATTTTGCCCATCCCTTTCAAGATTTCATGATTTTCTAAGGTTTATTGACATATCATATAGGCCTACACAACTGTGGTGTAGTTCTGCACTGAATGAAAAACTTGGGTTGCAGGTTCCTCAATAGTGCATTACAAGACATCTATCGATATTTGTGCATACCTCCAGCAATGTTAACTATGTTGAAGCACTTATTTTAACTGATATTATACATAATGTATTATACTCTTATAAGATGTATGTAGATATTTCATCTCCGGCCTTGTCAGGTATTGAACAATCAATAAATAAAGAACACAGAATTGTTGAATATAAAACACAGAATTTGTGTGATTATACTAAATGATTTTCAAATAAACACAACTGCATATTTAACTGTTATACATGCTGATGTAACGCAAATGTTCCAACTTGGGATCAATAAAGTATATCTTATCTTAAGCTGATCGATGGCTACTGCCATATTTGCAAAATGTGCCTCTGAACCTTGACAAGTGCATGTTTCAGGCTTATCAATTAATGTAATGTAATGTTATCACAGGGGTCACACACATAAGACCAGCTGTTAAATAAAGCTCTTCTGACCTTAGCTGGCATGTGTGTATATATAGTAATACTGCCCATAATGGGCACAAGCAATTTTCACCCATTTATTAATTATATGTTTTAAATGTGAGTGTTTCCTATCCCCTAAACCTCCAGGGATGTACACAGTTTAATACTGGCAACTTCTTATTATGGGAAATACGAAAACGTCTTTTAAAACTACAACTCCCAGTAGAGACGTGCCATAGAGAACATGTTGCGAAACAGAATAGCCATGTGTAGTTCTGGGGACGGGGTGGGGGAGGGGGGACGCGGTGGACCCGTTCAAATCCAGTTTTGGACAGTCTGCCGTGGTTCCATCCCATTTCAAGTGCTGTTCGAGAATCGGCTTAACCCTCGGAGCACACTCTCCAATCACAGAGCTTGAGGACTATCACGGGGTTTGTCAAACAGAGCACATGGTGTAGTCCAAACGATAGCTGGGGATTCTGGGTAGTGTAGTGTCTTCTGCCATCCTTTACTCCTGGGAATGGACGCTCACATTACCTTTAAGGGCAGCCGACATAAACGAATGCCGTGCTTCCATGAGCGTCAAATCCCGACGCAGATGGGAATACATTGCAATCAGTTGAAAGCTATTTGCGTCCCTTTATGACGCTGAAGGAGCCTAGGAGCGTCACAATTGGACGCCACGGACACTGACCAAACGTCGCTATTGGACGCTTAGGGAGTGAGAGTGTGTTGTCCATTCAGGAGTGTTACGGTACGTCCACACAGCAGCTTTTCGAAAATCTTGGAGCTAGGCGTGTCTGAAAGCTTGGGGATTTTTTGCGAGCAACGAGACCAACAACCAATCACATGAATCTCCCGCGCCCGACATACAAAGCAAAAACCCCCGGGGATTTTATGCGAGCAATATATATATATATATAAACTCCCCAAACAGGCGAAACCCTACCAGTTTCACCCACTGTCTCTGCCACCTCCCTCCATGCCTGGTTCCTCCGGTTTGTATCCCGGTAATAGTTCTGATCGTAAAGAACCAGGTGATTTGCTACCGTAACTTCTCGTTTGGAATATGAGGAAATGAGCTCTCCCTGCTTACACGCGGTTTGATTGGCTAGCGCTTCTACTGTCAGATTTGCATAAACGTGTTTGATTGGCTGACGCTTCCAGCTCAGCTTCAAAAGTTGAACATTGCTCAACTTTTGAATCCTGGAAATCTTCGCTTCGCTCCCCCACAATGCAGTTCAGCGAAAAGCGAGGCAAAGTGACGTCATCCCCATTCAAAGTCAATGGGCAGAGAAGCGTTGGAAGCAGTGGAAGATTCGTCTAAAGCTGCTGTGTGGACGTACCGTAAGAGAGGCAAATCTATCATCCCAGGAGGAGATAGGTTTCCTTTCAACAGAAATTCAGGCCCTGTTGCAAGAACGGTGGGTTACGTGTTATAACCCTAACCTCGAGTGATGTGTCTGTGAAAAATGCATTCAATAAAAACAATTGCATTTATCCCAGAGTAAGAGTCATCTCTCTCCACAATTCCTCGTAATGTCTAGTTGAAATCGGCAAGATCCGTTTCATACGATGTTAACTGGGCACCCATTATGCAACCCAGTCTCACAGAATTTCGTGTTGTATTCACGACATTTAATCTATTGATTCATGTTCACCAACACGATTTCCCCCTTTTTTTCGTGTCACACAGAACGATTTAAAACAATGTATTTCTTCTGATAGTATGTTTCGTGCCTGTGTCTTTTTGTCGGGTCGGGTCTTGGAAGACCGGAAGCTGTGGGGTTCATAAAAACATGTTCTTACTCAATATCAAGCCACGATTATTGTTTTTATTTTAAATCGTATAATGTCGGACTTTTGTTTCCGTCTGTGAGGAAAATAAATGGCTCAGAGCCTCAGAATACTGAAATCTGTATTTTTGTAATCTTTTTTTCCTTCCAATTTGTTATTATTTTCTAAATAACACACGGTTATTTACTCACCAATAACACACAATTATCCTTGCTTTTATTTATTTGTTTAATTCCATAATCTCAGGCTTTTTTGCCGTCTGTCAGGAACTGAATTTCAAAATAAAATAACCGGAAACAGATACACAGCCACTGAACTGATTACCCAAGATCCTCAGCTATGGTTGAAGCTCTGTTTTTTGATGGTTTAGCTGCAATGCACGTTGGGATATGGTGTTTATGCGATGTAAAATCCAGAAAACATTTTAAAAGGATAAAAGAATACTTTAATCCAAGTGTTCTTGCTTTTGTCTTTGAAAGTCATCACATCACGGCATTGTAATACACGGTTCGGCTGCATTACATATTACAGATCTGCCGTAGTTCTTTATTTATAGAGCCCTGATGAGAAGTCCTTTGGACAAACAGGAGAACTGCCACCGAAACTGAATACGTGACGTGGATCATAAACATATCAGCAATTAAACAACATCTTCAATTTCTCTTCACACAATACGTCTCCTTGCAGTATCAACACTAATCGGTAGATAGGCTGTATTTACACCATAACGGTGCACAGCTGATAGAAAGGGACTTGTAGTTTTTAAAGATATTACTGATTTTCTTTGAATATAAGAATGTAAATACTGAGTTGAGAGAATCTTCAGGGGTTTTGGGTGATGGGAGACACATCTATGGAATCACAATTTCAATAGCTTACCATCAGGCCCCGGCGCCACGAGGACGCATACGGCAAAACGCAATTGCAAAAAAGCTTCCGTCCACACACAATATTCACCGGATAGTGTCTGCCCACACGAAACCGCTCCGTTTAGCTCCAACCGCTGGAGAAGCTGCAGTACATATGCAGGAGCCTGTAGGTGGCGCTGTAACTGCCTCCACAAAAGCAGCGAAAAAGCATGGTTGTCATGGTTGCCCTTCTGTTTATTCTCCGCGGTGGGGGCCGAGGGAACCGGGCAGAGTTTTTCGCCAGTCAACATGTATTAAAGTTTAAATCTTCCGGACACAATTATAAAAGTGCCGGTCAAAGGTCTTCTTTGTTATTTATTGAGCTTTAAAACAAATGAATAACGAATCTATATAATATAATAATAAAATACACGGAGCCTCTCTTTTTCCTCCCCCTCTTCGGACAGCGTCAGTGTCTGTCTCATGCAGCAGCTGATCCAGTAATGAGTGGCCCGGCCGACAGTAAACATAAACATATTTATAACTAGTTTAGTTTGAGAGGTAATTAAAATAGCTAAGGGCGATGATCTGACTTGAAGTGTGTATTTTGCTGCAGCGGGAGGAGCTGCAGGTGAGCAGAGCTGCGTGTCTCCGTCCTGTCAGATTAGACTTCACTCGCGTTTAGGTCCATATCGAGAGAAAGATAAATAATCTGAATTCAGTGTGCAGTTTACTTTGACGCGGGGTGAGCAGCAGAGGTGGGGAGAGGCGGGGCTATTGCCTCATCATTATCAGAAAATGATCGTATAGGGCGTACACACGGAGCCGTTGGACCCCTCAGAGCGTTGCGTATGCCGTGCTATCCACCTTGGGACCAGTTATCATTTCCGCAGTTGTTTACTGTCGTATTCGGTCGTCCTAGTGTGGCAGAACGGTCTATATGACACAAAACAGTAACGCAAACGGCCGTATGCGTTCCCGTGGGGCAAGCACCTTAAACGACGGATATACATTTCTGTCTGTGATGTTTTACAAAATCAGATATTAATGTGTAGAAGTAAAACATCCATCCATCTTCCATCCATCCATCTTCTCCCGCTTATCCGTGGTCGGGTCGCGGGGGTAGCAGTTCCAGCAGAGAGCCCCAAACTTTCTTTTCCCTGGCAACATCAACCAGCTCTGACTGGGGGTCCCAAGGCGCTCCCAGGCCAGCGAAGAGATATAATCCCTCCACCTGGCCCTAGGTCTACCCCTTGGTCTCTTCCCAGCTGGACGTGCCTGGAACACCTCCCTAGGGAGGCGCCCAGGTGGCATCCTAACTAGGTGCCCGAACCACCTCAAACATGTGAAATAATATATCACAATATTATGTGAAAACATGAATACAACTACACATCTTCAGATGTTATACATACATAAGTGTCCTACACTAATAATACAACGTTATTATGGCTGTGTGCACCGCCTAGTGGTTAAAGCACGTTATTGAATTATTTTTTTAACATGTTATATTTGATGAAACAAATAGTACATACTTTCATCGGGGGAAAGTAGAAGGTCAAAGATAGAATTATGTTGAGAATGTCCAAGCCTGACATAACAATGTTGTGTTTCTGCAAATCAACCACAAAAACTATTCATAACAACAAGTTATGTGTATTAAAGCATTTTACAAATAATTTACCTTCAATTAGTTGAGTCAGTTTTAATGATTCTTAATGGTGAAGACGAGAAGCGTTTTGTATTGAAGCGATAACACATCGTTCACCTGTTATGATCTAAGGTTATGAGCTGTACTTTAGAATGATATAAAACAAAATCACACATCTCAGAATAAACCCTGTTGTCCCTCTATGATGCCATTAGAGCAGTGTTTATGTCTCCAGCACAGTCTATACGCAGCACACGTTGCCCATAGTGAGCCAGTGTATACACATTGTGCTCATGTTATTCACTGTAGTGTTGGAGGTTTTATTGAAGGAATAAATCACGTGTTCTTTTATTAGATGATTAGCTCTTTATTGTGTGGGTATTAATTCTCTATTGGGCCACAAAACAGCGCGAGTTAGGACGCCGACTCTGGCTGTGGTAGTCCAGTGTGTGTTTGTGTGTGTGTGTGTGTGTGTGTGTGTGTGTGTGTGTGTGTGTGTGTGTGTGTGTGTCCTAAAGCTCTACCAGTATATATGATGTACAACACAACAGACTCAACAACATTAAAACAGAGCGGGGGATCAGGCCGTTTCTCAGTCAGCACTTTTCTGTCTGTATCTCCCTTGCTTTTGTTTTGTTGCCATATACAGAAATTCACCTTTATTCTCTTTAATATGTATTTATATACTAAGTATGTGCGGTGAAGACGTACATTGTAGACCGACCCGCAAGTTAACATTGCAAGGGCTCCCTTGACAAAAAGCAATGGGATCTTTCTGTGGCAAATACGTCCGATACTTGCAAAGAACTTTCAGCAGGAGAATCTCAAATGTTAGTTGAAGTGTAAATCCAATCACCAGAAGTACATTGTTAAATGATCTACATGACGGTTGTGTGACTTCACATCAACACCGCTAAGCTAAAGGCTGACTCGTGGTTTGCATGATGTTTATTGGTCTCATTTTGTCACTCGTTAGCAAGTGCCTTTTTAAATACATGTAAAAGCTTTAGAGCAGAGGTGCCCAGTACGTCGACCACGGGGGCAATGCTGGTAGATCGCGAGTCATTCATAAAAAAAAGAAATCCAGCTCCGTTAAAATAGACGAACAGGTTTTGATCCCTCCTCCCTTGGCCTCCCTGCCACTTAATTCAGGAGTTTACTTGATTGACAGAAAAAGCGACCGCTTTCCAGTCTGTTAACCCAGAATGCAAAGCGATACAAAATCAGTCAAGTGCCGGGAAAACTCAAATTAAGTTCAAGAGACAAACTGAGTGCGGGACCGAGCAAGAAGCTAAAGACATTCCACTTCCACTCAGAATGGGAGGAAGAATATTTGTTGTGATTTCACATTCAAAGGTTATTTGCCTTATTTGTAAAGCAAGCATCGCTCAAAGAAAGGTAACGTGGAGAGGCATTATCAGAGAGTGTTCACAAGGCATAGCAGCGACTTCCCTCCGAGTAGCGAGTTGAGAAAGAGAAAGGTCATGTATTATTGCTACACAAACATTATCTCGCAGTCTTAGTGTCGCCAACTCGTTTCTAACATGCACAAAGACAAACAAATGCGTCTATGGTGTATTTCTGATCTTTCCAATCCAGACGAGATCTCTCTCTCTCCCATCTGTGTGCGAGGGGGCGGGGCAGTTTACACACACGCAGCTGCTACATGCAGCAACACACGGAGGAGATGGCGGAGAGAAGCGCTCCAAGGTGTGGTTAAATGTTACCCGTCTTGAGGTGGACAATGCTCGTTGCCAAGAGAGTTCAGCATGTGAGGGCGGTAACACGAGCAGTTTGTCTAAACCTTTATCCAAAGTGCTCCACACTCAGACGGAGGAATGCACCGGGTTCCACTGTCTTTCTAGCAGCTCTGCAGCCCCGTCCACGAGTAACGTTTCCACGTCAGGTGTTCTGTATGCTAGCAGCTCTGTAGCTCCATCCAGAGGAACGGTTCCCCGTCAGGTGTTATGTATGCTAGCAGCAACACACGGAGTTAACTACATTATACAAACATGGGTTAATGATTAGAGGAAACTGAGTTATTTAGTTTGTTAAAGTTTCAGCTATTCTGTTCAAAGTTCTGTCATCACATTATTTAATACCATTTGTTAAAACACTGCTGTTTCTTTTGATGTGAAATATTATTTATTTAATTGAAATAAAAAGCAATTTTAGTTTTGTAAACAATTTGTTAAGTTAATTTAATGTATTTTTGAATCAAGTATTCATCTTTATCAGTGCCGTCTCAGGCAGCCAGAGAGCAGCAGTTTTTACAGATAACAGGTATCTGAGATAGAAGAGGAACGGAGAAGAAGCAGGCAGCGGCTCCGGGCGGACCCCGCTCAGCTGGAGAGCTTGCAGTCCATGCTCTCTGTGAAGAACGGAGGGATACAGGACCTCAGGAGGAAATCTCTGTCAGAGCGTCAGAGTGTTGGAGCTGGAGAGGAAGCTCTACTCAACTGAACGGCTGCTCAAACAGACTCAAACTGCAGATCAGAGTAGGGGAACTGGAACACAAGTATGAGCCCCAAGAAGCAAAAAAGGATCGGATCCCGAAGAGGAAGAAAAAGAAGCTTCCTTTCGACATCACGGCACCCTCTGAGGAAACCACTGCACAAGGGGTCGCAGGTTGTTCATTTAATTTAATTTCAAACCTTTATTTATCCAGATTGGTCCCATTGAGATCATAGATCTCTTTTTCAAGGGAGACCTGCAGCATATAGATTCCACATGAAACATAAAACAATAAAGGACATTATACATTATATTTACAGGATACATAGTTATAGACATTTACAAGTGCCCATTGTATCAGCAAGCATTTCATTTAGCCTAGCTTTAAAAACATGCAGAGGAATGAGATTGCTCAGTTTCAATTCTTGCTGAAGATTGTTCCAAGCAAGTGGAGCTGCGCACATAAAAGCTGTCTTACCTAAGACAGTCCTTGCTCTTGGCACATCTAACAAGACTACATCATGTGACCTCAGACAATAGCTGCTTGCAACTCTCTGTGTTATCAGAGAGCAGATATAATACGGGAGTTTACCCAACAAAGCTTTATAGATAAACGTGTACCAGTGACTGAGCCTCCGTACAGAGAGTGATGGTAAACCTGCCTTGGCATACAGGGTACAGTGATGAGTAAGCGCTTTACAATTTGTGACAAATCTCAGAGCACTGTGATACGCAGCATCCAATTTGCTCAGGCAATTGGCAGGTGCATTCATATCGACCAGATCACCATAGTCCAGCACAGGTCAAAAGGTCACAGAGCCTTTTCCTGGCCTCAAGCGAGAAACAGGACTTGTTTCTGTAGAAGAAACCTAGCCTAACCCTCAGTTTTTTAAGCAGGTTATTGACATGAAGTTTAAAAGAGAGACAATCATCAAGCCAGATACCAAGGTATTTGTAACAGGCAACAACTTCAAGCTTTGTTCCTTGCGTAGTTACAATATCTAAAACAGGCTCTGGTGTCTTTTTAGCTTTTGAAAAGAGCATTACCTTGGTTTGATCCACATTTAAAAGAAGCTTTAATTCAGAGAGCTGAGTCTGAATAGTGTTAAAAACAGCTTGTAATTTAACAACAGCCTCTTTAATGGAGGGACCTGCACAATACATCACAGTATCATCCGCATACAAATGTAAAGTAGCTTCATCCACATTATCACCTACGCTGTTAATATATATGGAGAATAAAAGTGGACCTAAAACAGAACCTTGTGGTACACCATTATAAATGTTTAACCATTCAGAAGACAGTCCATCAAAATGAACACATTGGGACCTTTCAGAGAGGTAGTTCACAAACCACCCCACTGCATTGCTGGATATGCCAATACTGAGTAGCCTCTGCTTTAAAATGCGATGATCAACGGTGTCAAATGCTTTGGAAAGGTCAATAAACAGAGCTGCACAACTCTGCTTATTATCTAAAATACTAGTAATGTCATTTACCACTTTCATCGTGGCAGTGATGGTGCTGTGTTTCTTTCTGAAGCCTGACTGATGCTCAGACAGGATATCATTTATACATAAAAACTCCTTTACTTGTTCACTCACTAAGCGTTCAAGAACCTTAGCCAGAACTGACAATTTAGAGATTGGCCTATAGTTATTTAAAATAGTGGCCTCCCCTCCTTTCAGTAAAGGCAAGACATAAGCAGACTTCCATACTTTTGGAATTGTGTTTGTGCTGAGGGAGAGGTTAAAAAGAGAAGTAAGAGGTGGAGCAATAAAGTCTGCAGCTATCTTTAAAAAGAAAGGTTCTACGTTGTCCGGGCCAGCCGGTTTCCTAGGATCTAACTTGGATAATGCTTCATGAACAATACCAATAGTTAAAGGAGTAAACTGAAAGGGTTTTCCAGACCACATTGTTCAGAGTCAAGGATTGGAGCGTTCACAGGAGCCACACAGCCAAACAGAGAGCCACAAGACACAAAATGCTCATTAAAGCAATTTAGCATAGTAGCCCTGTCTGATATAGAGCCAGATGCTGTGGTAAGGCACGGAGGTAGCTCATTTGGGATATCACCAGTGGAAATCGATTTTATGGCTTTCCAAAATTTCCTAGGATTATTCAGGTTTTCTGTGGTAACCGACAAATAGTACTTTGATTTAGCACTTTTTATTTGAGATGTGAAGCTATTTCTTAGCTGCCTAAAACGTAGCCATTCTACCTCTGAGCCTGATTTCCTAGCCTTAGCCCAAGCATTATTTCTCTCATGATGTTTCCTCTTGCACTTTTTTTCTTGCGACTTTTTTCTTTGAGTGAAATAGTGTTTTTGAAGCTGTTGTTGGCCTGTGGAAAAATGTAATCATAAGAAATGAAGCTGCAGATAGAGCCATAAGAAATGAATGCAACTGATTATTTAATGTTGTTTTTATAGGCAATCATTTAAGCTTGGTTAGTTCCAGGTCAAATCACTTTCATCAACTGTCTGAAAACAGATCGGAGTGCAACCCATGCATAACCATATAGTTACATCAGGCCATATTGGCAAAAAGGCATTCATTAAAAGAGGACATGTTCAGGTTCATTTTTGTATGTATGCCTCCACTGTGACATGTCTCCATGCTTTGATGTCCAATAAGGTCCTTATTTTTCTCATACTGCCTCTGTCTGAAACCAGAGCCCAGTCTGCTCTGATTGCTTAGCTGGCCGGCTCTGTTTTGATTAGTAAACAGCGTAGAGGTGTCCTGCACCTTAGCCTATCAAGTAAAACGTTTTGGAGCTAGCCAAAATAAACGCGAGTGTTACCTAGTGATGTAACTATGTTACAGAAGTTAATAAGGTCCAATGGAGGCCTTTCAGGGAATTACATGCACATATACGTATATAACACCACAGGGAAGGGAAAACCCCTTAATAGGGCCTCTTTACAATCAATTGCATAATTAAGTGATGCCCCAATACATTTGATCACACCATGACTAACACTGAAAAGCTTTGTTTTGCAGAACTGACAATGCAAAGCTAGGACTCCGGCGTTGTAAATATTTTGTGGAGCTGAACACTGACCAAATTGTGGATACATGAGAATACCCTTCTGGATATGATTCTGGTTTATGTTGCAGGACAAGTGATGACATCAAATTCATTTGAGTGTAAAATTCAAAACAAATATTTTATGACACCACCAAGCCAGACATGATCTGTATTAACATCCACACACACCTGAGGCATTACAGCCCGGGCCAATTAGACGCTATGTGAGTTAATGAGGCAACGAAGTTTACTGCCTAAGCACGCACACGCACACACACACAGCTGGGTGTGTAACGTGCCAGATGCCAATGGCTGAAAACACTGGGCCAACTAGGAATGGAACCAACTTTAGCTCAGTGGCATTAGTGTAATTGATGGCACCTGTCCTGTCCAAACTATATTTGAACACTGGGCTTTGTGATGGCCCAGCATGCCTGGGTACACGGCAGTCTTTGGAATTCACTCTATACGGGTTAGGTTAACATGAAGGTAGATATGGTGCAAAATGTGAGAGCGTGTAAAACCTGATGTGAGCACTTGTAGAAGTGCGTTACGTGGAAAATATCCACGTAACTGTGAATCAAATTTACACTTGTATAAAAATATCCACGTAACTGTGAACCAAATTTGAAGTCACAGAAGAAAAAAAGAAAGTGTTGTAGCTTGTAGAAAAAAAATGAACTTAGAGATGAAATGTTCACTTGCAGAAAAATACATATTTTTTAAATATATTTTCCATTACACCTGCAACTTTATTTATTACAACCTCTCAAATCAGTCATTACAACTTGACGAATCTGCTCTGTGGCAGTATAAATCGACGAATCTATGGTCTTGACTTTTGCTACACTTCTTGCGATAAATGTGTCGCAAAAGTAATTTTCACCTGTATATGTGGGGGGAGGGAGGGGGGTTGGAGCGAAGGGGCGGAGCTATCAGAACAACGAGGCTTGGGTCAGTCACAGTCACAGTCACAGTCAGGTCGAACCGGATGACTGCGGGGCTAACTGTTCGCTAACGGTTCGTGTCGCTACCAGTCCGCTGACATGGCGCGTCAATCAACGGTAAGTTTTGCCCATTACTTGCCCAGTATTACTTTGAATATTGTTATTGTCATTGAGGATTAAATGGCGGGAAACAAGAACCAAGGAAGTAAAGGCACCTGGAATGAGACGAGGAGTACAAAATAAAACAGGAAGTGAAACAAACAAACATGAACGTGACAAATACATAACAAACTAACATAATTGACGGGACACAACAGTACCCCCCCTTCTAGGGCCGACACCCGACGGCTCAGGGTGGCGATAATAGAAGTCATTTATGAGTGTTTTATCCACCACGAAAGTCGAGGAGACCCAGCAACGTTCCTCAGGCCCGTATCCCTCCCAATCGACCAAGCATTGGCGTCCTCGAACCCGTTTGCGGACCGACAGAAGTTTCCTGACCGTGTACATCGGGCCACCATCAACGATCCGGGGTGGAGGGGGGGGTTTGGAGGGGGGAACCAGAGTGCTCTCTTGAACTGGCTTGAGTTTGCTGACATGGAACGTAGGATGAACCTTCAAGGACCTGGGGAGTTTGAGGCGCACAGAGACAGGGTTAATGCTTTTTGAGACTGGGAAAGGACCCACAAACCTCGGTGCCAACTTCTTGGAATGAACATAAAGAGGTAGGTCCTTGGTAGAGAGCCAGACTTTCTGTCCCGGCTTGTAGAGGGGGGCCGCACGTCTGTGACGATCCGCCGCTGACTTCATCCGGGTCGAGGTCCGGAGTAGCACCTGCCGAGCACCGGCCCAGACCCGCTGACAGCGTCGAACCATAGCGTGCGCGGATGGCACCTTGACTTCTTCTTCATTGGCAGGGAAGAGAGGGGGCTGATATCCGTTCGCACACTGGAACGGGGAGAGACCAGTGGCAGCCGATAGAAGAGTGTTGTGAGCGTACTCTACCCAGGTCAGATGATCGCTCCAAGTGGATTGCTTCTGGGACACGAGACACCTGAGGCAGGTTTCGAGGTCCTGATTCAGGCGTTCTGTCTGACCGTTGGACCGCAGGTGATAACCGGAGGACAAGCTGACGGTGGTGCAGAGGAGCTGGCAAAACTCCTTCCAGAAGATGGAAGTGAACTGAGGACCTCTGTCTGAAACTATGTCGCTGGGAAAACCATGAATTTTCTTGGCTGAGGGAAGTTTGAGCAGAGGAATGAAATGTACCATCTTTGAGAACCGATCCACCACTGTAAGGACGGTAGTGTTACCTTTGGAAGGTGGGAATCCAGTCACAAAGTCCATGGAGATATGTGACCATGGTCGTTGAGGCACTGGGAGGGGCTGGAGCAGACCCGCCTGGGAAGAAGTCTTATTCCGGGCGCACGCTGGACAGGCCGCCACATATTCAGAGACCTCTTTTCTCATGGCCGGCCACCAGTTTATGGCAAACATAGTTCGCCGGACCCCCGGATGGCATGTGAGCTTGGACGTGTGAGCCCAGTGGATTACCTGAGAGTGTAAAGACACAGGGACAAACAAACGGTTGTCTGGACATTCACTAGGTGCCGGGCTCACAACATTAGCCTGCTTCACATCTGTTTCTATCTGCCAAGTTACCGGCCCAACCACACAGTTTAGTGGAAGGATTGATTCAGGTTTCTTGTGTAGCAAGTGTATCAGCTGTAATTAAATGAGTGATATTCAGAAGAACTAGGAACGACTATGGAGCTGAATGTGTGTGAAAAATACAACTGAAACCAGGTATGCGTTACAAAATAGTTGTATTCAAGATAACAAGTTCATTCAAATTCACATGATTATTTTTCAGGGGCCCAGTAAAGGCAAAAGAAAAGCTTCCGGGGTAAAGTTCATTAATTTCCGTTTAATCCTACTTCACCATGTGGCAGGGAGGATAGGTTTAGAATCTTAGCTCGCCATCAAGGTCCATGAAAGGTCATCAGGTGCGGCAAGCACCTGGCAAAAGCAAATATATCCAAACAAAAAAACCTGACCTGTAAAAGGTCACAAGGAATAATTAGTATCTTCCCTTTGCGCATTTAAATACAAATAAATCTCTTAAATAAAATAAATACATTTCTGGTTGTACAACATTTCTATATCCATTTCTATACAAAACATTAATCTGTTTACATTCAGCCAGTAAACAACAAAGCAATACCTCAGGGCTGATAGCCAAATGCCCACAAGGTTACACTTAAAGTAATTGGGATCAGTGAAGACCCATGCATAAGGTATTTCTACTAGCAATACTATTAGCATGCTAACCGCTAGCTTAGCAGCTAACGAGAGCTATCTCAATGTAGATTTCCTATTGAAAATGCTAACCGCTAAGCTAGCGGGCACATTCTTCAATAACATTACACATTTTAAATACATTCTACCAATACAAGACTCACCGCTGATTGCAGCAATTGTCACCAAAACGTTAATCTGTTTAGGAATCGTGGAGGAATCCCTGTGTGTAGTATGTAGCATCAACGTAGTAACCAGCATCACAACAGACCAGTAAAGGAAACGGAAGTGACCTGGCTGCCATTTATACTGAGCTACGGAAGCCTGCTAGGATTGAACCTGGGTTACACTTGGCATTAGGGACAGGCTCAAAGAGACGAGACAGTGCGTCTGGCTTACGGTTTTGCGTGCCGGGTCTAAAGGATAACGTAAAGTTAAACCTACTAAAGAACAGAGTCCACCGGGCCTGACGTGAATTGAGTCTCTTGGCTTTTCTGACATACTCCAAGTTATTGTGGTCAGTCCACACAACAAAGATAGATAAGCGCAGGGGTGCATCCAGTAATCCTTGGAGGACCTCTGGGACAACACAGCCCCTATGCCCTCGTTGGACGCGTCGACCTCAACCATAAACTGTCTCTGGGGATCCGGAACAGTGAGTACAGGAGCCGTGGTGAATCCTTTCTTGAGGCACTGGAAAGCAGACTCGGCCTGGGGGGTCCACTGAAAGGAAACTTTAGAAGAGGTGAGAGCATGTAGGGGAGCGGCTACAGAACTGAAGTTGCGTATAAACATTCGGTAAAAGTTGGCAAACCCCAGGAACTGTTGGACTCTCTTGCGGCTATCTGGAGTAGGCCAGTCGGTCACCGCACTGACCTTGGACGGATCCATCTGCATGTCTCTGTGGCGCAATTGGTTAGCGCGTTCGGCTGTTAACCGAAAGGTTGGTGGTTCAAGTCCACCCAGTGACGTTTAATGTTTGAATAAACATGTAAGGTAACATGCCAGTGTTTGTGTTCAGGAGCAAGGTTCCAGGAAACCAGTAACAAAAGTATAACTGTTACTCATCATCATTTGATGTACGTCCTTGCTTCCCGCAAAATTGAAGACATGAACTGAAGCTTTAAAAGCTAGCGCACATTTAGCTTCCACAGGTTTCATTTGAGGCAACTTCTACATTTCTGTATTCTAGGCAAACAAACTTCTTGAATCAAAGAGCAAATTAAGGAGGGTGGGGACAGCTATCCAAGCCAAGCCCCTTTTAGCAGTGTAACATGTCTCTGTGGTGCAATTGGTTAGTGCGTTCGGCTGTTAACCGAAAGGTTGGTGGTTCAAGTCCACCCAGTGACGTTTAATGTTTGAATAGACATCTAAGGTAACATGCCAGTTGAGGTGTTCAGGGCCAAGTTACCAGGAAACCAGTAACAAAAGTATAACTGTTACACATCATCATTTGATGTACGTCCTTGCTTCCCACAAAATTGAAGACATGAACTGAAGCTTTAAAAGCTTGTGCACATTTAGCTTACACAGGTTTCATTTGAGGCAACTTCTACATTTCTGTATTCTAGGCAAACACATTTCTAGAAGCAAAGAGCAAATTAAGGAGGGTGGGGACAGCGATCCATGCCAAGCCCCTTTTAGCTGGGTAGCATGTCTCTGTGGCGCAATTGGTTAGCGCGTTCGGCTGTTAACCGAAAGGTTGGTGGTTCAAATCCACCCAGTGACGTTTAATGTTTGAATAGACATCTAAGGTAACATGCGGTTACATGTTCAGCGGCAAGTTACCAGGAAACCAGTAACAAAAGAATAACTGTTACACATCATCATTTGATGTACGTTCTTGCTTCCAGCAAAATTGAAGACATGAACTGAAGCTTTAAAAGCTAGCGCACATTTAGCTTCCACAGGTTTCATTTGAGGCAACTTCTACATTTCTGTATTCTAGGCAAACAAACTTCTTGAATCAAAGAGCAAATTAAGGAGGGTGGGGCCAGCTATCCAAGCCAAGCCCCTTTTAGCTGGGTACCATGTCTCTGTGGCGCAATTGGTTAGCGCGTTCGGCTGTTAACCGAAAGGTTGGTGGTTCAAGTCCACCCAGTGACGTTTAATGTTTTAATAGACATGTAAGGTAACATGCCAGTTGACGTGTTCAGGGGCAAGGTTCCAGGAAACCAGTAACAAAAGTATAACTGTTGCACATCATCATTTGATGTACGTCCTTGCTTCCCGCAAAATTGAAGACATGAACTGAAGCTTTAAAAGCTAGCGCACATTTAGCTTACACAGGTTTCATTTGAGGCAACTTCTACTTTTCTGTATTCTAGGCAAACACATTTCTGGAAGCAAAGAGCCAATTAAGGAGGGTGGGGACAGCGATCCATGCCAAGCCCCTTTTAGCTGGGTAGCATGTCTCTGTGGCGCAATTGGTTAGCGCGTTCGGCTGTTATCCGAAAGGTTGGTGGTTCAAGTCCACCCAGTGACGTTTAATGTTTGAATAGACATCTAAGGTAACATGCCAGTTGACGTGTTCAGGGGCAAGGTTCCAGGAAACCAGTAACAAAAGTATAACTGTTGCACATCATCATTTGATGTACGTCCTTGCTTCCCGCAAAATTGAAGACATGAACTGAAGCTTTAAAACAGGGGTGGGGAACCTTTTTCCTCTCAAGGGCCATTTCAATTTTTACAATATCCTCAGAGGGCCGTACAAGTTATTGACGTCTGCTTAAAAAAACTAAAATCACAGCCCATTCATTTCATTCTGTGCAAAGAAAAAGCAACCTCTTAATCCAGATATCTCACCATGACTCGCGTATGCATGCACGTGCAGGCGCCACACCCTGCACGCCACACCCTGCACGTGCAAATGTTGAAGTTAAAAGCATCAATCTGGTGCACTTTGAGAGCAACATTAGGAGATCTATGGACACATCTCTCAACACCCAAACACAACTGTAAGCAGATTTTCTTTTAATTTATGGATATTTGACAAATCACTCCCCTTTCAAACTGTATTCTTCTTTATTAATAACTGTCATATAGTATTTTATACCTGTTTACTTTATTCTCTTATTTTTTTTATAACTATAATGATCATATAAAGATGTGCCTTTACCTCACTGGTTGTAGAAAAAGCTTCTTATATTCGTTAGCATAGCTAGCTAACCAGATGCTAATGATAACAACACAGTTATTGACTGTCTGATCAGTATGACAGATGAGCAGATCGCCACTGGGCTTTCAACTAAAGACACAGACACGCAGAAACTGCGGCATGTGTATGGACTTATCGGTACTGCAATTTCTGAAGTGCTGGAGTGGCGTTCTGGTGCTCTCCGTCAGAACTGCACCCCTGTCAGTCGAGACATATACCACGTGATGACACGTTAGGCTCGTGTTGTGTTCAAGGACCCTGACCTTGGCCAGGAAAAACAGGCACTCGCTTGTTTAATTTTTTTGCGGTCTAGATTTCTTTCATTTTTTTATTTTTTGCGTGTGTTTATAAATTACCTCGAGGGCAGCTTTACCTAAAAGTTGGCAAACCCCAGGAACTGTTGGACTCTCTTGCGGCTATCTGGAGTAGGCCAGTCGGTCACCGCACTGACCTTGGACGGATCCATCTGCATGTCTCTGTGGCGCAATTGGTTAGCGCGTTCGGCTGTTAACCGAAAGGTTGGTGGTTCAAGTCCACCCAGTGACGTTTAATGTTTGAATAAACATGTAAGGTAACATGCCAGTGTTTGTGTTCAGGAGCAAGGTTCCAGGAAACCAGTAACAAAAGTATAACTGTTACTCATCATCATTTGATGTAGGTCCTTGCTTCCCGCAAAATTGAAGACATGAACTGAAGCTTTAAAAGCTAGCGCACATTTAGCTTCCACAGGTTTCATTTGAGGCAACTTCTACATTTCTGTATTCTAGGCAAACAAACTTCTTGAATCAAAGAGCAAATTAAGGAGGGTGGGGACAGCTATGCAAGCCAAGCCCCTTTTAGCAGTGTAGCATGTCTCTGTGGCGCAATTGGTTAGCGCTTTCGGCTGTTAACCGAAAGGTTGGTGGTTCAAGTCCACCCAGTGACATTTAATATTTGAATAAACATGTAAGGTAACATGCCAGTTGATGTGTTCAGGGGCAAGGTTCCAGAAAACCAGTAACAAAAGTATAACTGTTACACATCATCATTTGATGTACGTCCTTGCTTCCAGCAAAATTGAAGACATGACCTGAAGATTTAAAAGCTAGCGCACATTTAGCTTACACAGGTTTCATTTGAGGCAACTTCTACTTTTCTGTATTCTAGGCAAACAAACTTATTGAATCAAAGAGCAAATTAAGGAGGGTGGGGCCAGCTATCCAAGCCAAGCCCCTTTTAGCTGGGTAGCATGTCTCTGTGGCGCAATTGGTTAGCGCGTTCGGCTGTTAACCGAAAGGTTGGTGGTTCAAATCCACCCAGTGACGTTTAATGTTTGAATAGACATCTAAGGTAACATGCCAGTTGACGTGTTCAGTGGCAAGTTACCAGGAAACCAGTAACAAAAGAATAACTGTTACACATCATCATTTGATGTACGTTCTTGCTTCCAGCAAAATTGAAGACATGAACTGAAGCTTTAAAAGCTAGCGCACATTTAGCTTCCACAGGTTTCATTTGAGGCAACTTCTACATTTCTGTATTCTAGGCAAACAAACTTCTTGAATCAAAGAGCAAATTAAGGAGGGTGGGGCCAGCTATCCAAGCCAAGCCCCTTTTAGCTGGGTACCATGTCTCTGTGGCGCAATTGGTTAGCGCGTTCGGCTGTTAACCGAAAGGTTGGTGGTTCAAGTCCACCCAGTGACGTTTAATGTTTTAATAGACATGTAAGGTAACATGCCAGTTGACGTGTTCAGGGGCAAGGTTCCAGGAAACCAGTAACAAAAGTATAACTGTTGCACATCATCATTTGATGTACGTCCTTGCTTCCCGCAAAATTGAAGACATGAACTGAAGCTTTAAAAGCTAGCGCACATTTAGCTTACACAGGTTTCATTTGAGGCAACTTCTACTTTTCTGTATTCTAGGCAAACACATTTCTGGAAGCAAAGAGCCAATTAAGGAGGGTGGGGCCAGCGATCCATGCCAAGCCCCTTTTAGCTGGGTAGCATGTCTCTGTGGCGCAATTGCTTAGCGCGTTCGGCTGTTAACCGAAAGGTTGGTGGTTCAAGTCCACCCAGTGATGTTTAATATTTGTATAGACATCTAAGGTAACATGCCAGTTGAGGTGTTCAGGGGCAAGTTACCAGGAAACCAGTAACAAAAGAATAACTGTTACACATCATCATTTGATGTACGTTCTTGCTTCCAGCAAAATTGAAGACATGAACTTAAGCTTTAAAAGCTAGCGCACATTTAGCTTCCACAGGTTTCATTTGAGGCAACTTCTACATTTCTGTATTCTAGGCAAACAAACTTCTTGAATCAAAGAGCAAATTAAGGAGGGTGGGGCCAGCTATCCAAGCCAAGCCCCTTTTAGCTGGGTACCATGTCTCTGTGGCGCAATTGGTTAGCGCGTTCGGCTGTTATCCGAAAGGTTGGTGGTTCAAGTCCACCCAGTGACGTTTAATGTTTGAATAGACATCTAAGGTAACATGCCAGTTGACGTGTTCAGGGGCAAGGTTCCAGGAAACCAGTAACAAAAGTATAACTGTTGCACATCATCATTTGATGTACGTCCTTGCTTCCCGCAAAATTGAAGACATGAACTGAAGCTTTAAAACAGGGGTGGGGAACCTTTTTCCTCTCAAGGGCCATTTCAATTTTTACAATATCCTCAGAGGGCCGTACAAGTTATTGACGTCTGCTTAAAAAAACTAAAATCACAGCCCATTCATTTCATTCTGTGCAAAGAAAAAGCAACCTCTTAATCCAGATATCTCACCATGACTCGCGTATGCATGCACGTGCAGGCGCCACACCCTGCACGCCACACCCTGCACGTGCAAATGTTGAAGTTAAAAGCATCAATCTGGTGCACTTTGAGAGCAACATTAGGAGATCTATGGACACATCTCTCAACACCCAAACACAACTGTAAGCAGATTTTCTTTTAATTTATGGATATTTGACAAATCACTCCCCTTTCAAACTGTATTCTTCTTTATTAATAACTGTCATATAGTATTTTATACCTGTTTACTTTATTCTCTTATTTTTTTTATAACTATAATGATCATATAAAGATGTGCCTTTACCTCACTGGTTGTAGAAAAAGCTTCTTATATTCGTTAGCATAGCTAGCTAACCAGATGCTAATGATAACAACACAGTTATTGACTGTCTGATCAGTATGACAGATGAGCAGATCGCCACTGGGCTTTCAACTAAAGACACAGACACGCAGAAACTGCGGCATGTGTATGGACTTATCGGTACTGCAATTTCTGAAGTGCTGGAGTGGCGTTCTGGTGCTCTCCGTCAGAACTGCACCCCTGTCAGTCGAGACATATACCACGTGATGACACGTTAGGCTCGTGTTGTGTTCAAGGACCCTGACCTTGGCCAGGAAAAACAGGCACTCGCTTGTTTAATTTTTTTGCAGTCTAGATTTCTTTCATTTTTTTATTTTTTGCGTGTGTTTATAAATTACCTCGAGGGCCGTACCAAATTGTCTCGCGGGCCGTATACGGCCCGGAGGCCGGAGGTTCCCCACCCCTGCTTTAAAAGCTAGCGCACATTTAGCTTACACAGGTTACATTTGAGGCAACTTCTACTTTTCTGTATTCTAGGCAAACACATTTCTGGAAGCAAAGAGCAAATTAAGGAGGGTGGGGACAGCGATCCATGCCAAGCCCCTTTTAGCAGTGTAGCATGTCTCTGTGGCGCAATTGGTAAGCGCATTCGGCTGTTATCCGAAAGGTTGGTGGTTCAAGTTCACCCAGTGACGTTTAATGTTTGAATAGACATCTAAGGTAACATGCCAGTTGACGTGTTCAGGGGCAAGGTTCCAGGAAACCAGTAACAAAAGTATAACTGTTACTCATCATCATTTGATGTACGTCCTTGCTTCCCGCAAAATTGAAGACATGAACATAAGCTTTAAAAACTGGTGCACATTTAGCTTACACAGGTTTCATTTGAGGCAACTTCTACATTTCTGTATTCTAGGCAAACACATTTCTAGAAGCAAAGAGCCAATTAAGGAGGGTGGGGACAGAGATCCATGCCAAGCCCCTTTTAGCTGGGTAGCATGTCTCTGTGGCGCAATTGATAGCGCGTTCGGCTGTTAACCGAAAGGTTGGTGGTTCAAGTCCACCCAGTGACGTTCAATGTTTGAAAAGACATCTAAGGTAACATGCCAGTTTTTGTGTTCAGGGGCAAGTTACCAGGAAACCAGTAACAAAAGTATAACTGTTACACATCATCATTTGATGTACGTCCTTGCTTCCCTCAAAATTGAAGACATGAACTGAAGCTTTAAAAGCTAGAGCACATTTAGCTTACACAGGTTTCATTTGAGGCAACTTCTAGATTTCTGTATTCGAGGCAAACAAACTTCTTGAATCGAAGAGCAAATTAAGGAGGGTGGGGCCAGCTATGCAAGCCAAGCCCCTTTTAGCAGTGTAGCATGTCTCTGTGGCGCAATTGGTTAGCGCTTTCGGCTGTTAACCGAAAGGTTGGTGGTTCAAGTCCACCCAGTGACGTTTAATATTTGAATAAACATGTAAGGTAACATGCCAGTTGATGTGTTCAGGGGCAAGGTTCCAGAAAACCAGTAACAAAAGTATAACTGTTACACATCATCATTTGATGTACGTCCTTGCTTCCAGCAAAATTGAAGACATGACCTGAAGCTTTAAAAGCTAGCGCACATTTAGCTTACACAGGTTTCATTTGAGGCAACTTCTACTTTTCTGTATTCTAGGCAAACAAACTTATTGAATCAAAGAGCAAATTAAGGAGGGTGGGGCCAGCTATCCAAGCCAAGCCCCTTTTAGCTGGGTAGCATGTCTCTGTGGCGCAATTGGTTAGCGCGTTCGGCTGTTAACCGAAAGGTTGGTGGTTCAAATCCACCCAGTGACGTTTAATGTTTGAATAGACATCTAAGGTAACATGCCAGTTGACGTGTTCAGCGGCAAGTTACCAGGAAACCAGTAACAAAAGAATAACTGTTACACATCATCATTTGATGTACGTTCTTGCTTCCCGCAAAATTGAAGACATGAACATAAGCTTTAAAAACTGGTGCACATTTAGCTTACACAGGTTTCATTTGAGGCAACTTCTACTTTTCTGTATTCTAGGCAAACAAACTTCTTGAATCAAAGAGCAAATTAAGGAGGGTGGGGCCAGCTATCCAAGCCAAGCCCCTTTTAGCTTGGTAGCATTTCTCTGTGGCGCAATTGGTTAGTGCGTTCGGCTGTTAACCGAAAGGTTGGTGGTTCAAGTCCACCCAGTGAAGTTTAATGTTTGAATAGACATGTAAGGTAACATGCTGGTTTTTGTGTTCAGGGGCAAGGTTCCAGAAAACCAGTAACAAAAGTATAACTGTTACACATCATCATTTAATGTACGTCCTTGCTTCCCGCAAAATTGAAGACATGAACTGAAGCTTTAAAAGCTAGCGCACATTTAGCTTACACAGGTTTCATTTGAGGCAACTTCTACTTTTCTGTATTCTAGGCAAACACATTTCTGGAAGCAAAGAGCAAATTAAGGAGGGTGGGGCCAGCTATCCAAGCCAAGCCCCTTTTAACAGTGTGGCATGTCTCTGTGGCGCAATTGGTTAGTGCGTTAGGCTGTTAACCCGAAAGGTTGGTGGTTCAAGTCCACCCAGTGACGTTTAATGTTTGAATAAACATGTAAGGTAACATGCCAGTTGACGTGTTCAGGGGCAAGTTACCAGGAAACCAGTAACAAAAGTATAACTGTTACACATCATCATTTGATGTACGTCCTTGCTTTCCGCAAAATTGAAGACATGAACTGAAGCTTTAAAAGCTAGCGCACATTTAGCTTACACAGGTTACATTTGAGGCAACTTCTACTTTTCTGTATTCTAGGCAAACACATTTCTGGAAGCAAAGAGCCAATTAAGGAGGGTGGGGACAGCGATCCATGCCAAGCCCCTTTTAGCTGGGTAGCATGTCTCTGTGGCGCAATTGGTTAGCGCGTTCGGCTGTTAACCGAAAGGTTGGTGGTTCAAGTCCACCCAGTGACGTTTAATGTTTTAATAGACATGTAAGGTAACATGCCAGTTGACGTGTTCAGGGGCAAGGTTCCAGGAAACCAGTAACAAAAGTATAACTGTTGCACATCATCATTTGATGTACGTCCTTGCTTCCCGCAAAATTGAAGACATGAACTGAAGCTTTAAAAGCTAGCGCACATTTAGCTTCCACAGGTTTCATTTGAGGCAACTTCTACATTTCTGTATTCTAGGCAAACAAACTTCTTGAATCAAAGAGCAAATTAAGGAGGGTGGGGCCAGCTATCCAAGCCAAGCCCCTTTTAGCTGGGTAGCATGTCTCTGTGGCGCAATTGGTTAGCGCGTTTGGCTGTTAACCGAAAGGTTGGTGGTTCAAGTCCACCCAGTGACGTTTAATGTTTTAATAGACATCTAAGGTAACATGCCAGTTGACGTGTTCAGGGGCAAGGTTCCAGGAAACCAGTAACAAAAGTATAACTGTTGCACATCATCATTTGATGTACGTCCTTGCTTCCCGCAAAATTGAAGACAGGAACTGAAGCTTTAAAACAGGGGTGGGGAACCTTTTTCCTCTCAAGGGCCATTTCAATTTTTACAATATCCTCAGAGGGCCGTACAAGTTATTGACGTCTGCTTAAAAAAACTAAAATCACAGCCCGTTCATTTCATTCTGTGCAAAGAAAAAGCAACCTCTTAATCCAGATATCTCACCATGACTCGCGTATGCATGCACGTGCAGGCGCCACACCCTGCACGCCACACCCTGCACGTGCAAATGTTGAAGTTAAAAGCATCAATCTGGTGCACTTTGAGAGCAACATTAGGAGATCTATGGACACATCTCTCAACACCCAAACACAACTGTAAGCAGATTTTCTTTTAATTTATGGATATTTGACAAATCACTCCCCTTTCAAACTGTATTCTTCTTTATTAATAACTGTCATATAGTATTTTATACCTGTTTACTTTATTCTCTTATTTTTTTTATAACTATAATGATCATATAAAGATGTGCCTTTACCTCACTGGTTGTAGAAAAAGCTTCTTATATTCGTTAGCATAGCTAGCTAACCAGATGCTAATGATAACAACACAGTTATTGACTGTCTGATCAGTATGACAGATGAGCAGATCGCCACTGGGCTTTCAACTAAAGACACAGACACGCAGAAACTGCGGCATGTGTATGGACTTATCGGTACTGCAATTTCTGAAGTGCTGGAGTGGCGTTCTGGTGCTCTCCGTCAGAACTGCACCCCTGTCAGTCGAGACATATACCACGTGATGACACGTTAGGCTCGTGTTGTGTTCAAGGACCCTGACCTTGGCCAGGAAAAACAGGCACTCGCTTGTTTAATTTTTTTGCGGTCTAGATTTCTTTCATTTTTTTATTTTTTGCGTGTGTTTATAAATTACCTCGAGGGCCGTACCAAATTGTCTCGCGGGCCGTATACGGCCCGGAGGCCGGAGGTTCCCCACCCCTGCTTTAAAAGCTAGCGCACATTTAGCTTACACAGGTTACATTTGAGGCAACTTCTACTTTTCTGTATTCTAGGCAAACACATTTCTGGAAGCAAAGAGCAAATTAAGGAGGGTGGGGACAGCGATCCATGCCAAGCCCCTTTTAGCAGTGTAGCATGTCTCTGTGGCGCAATTGGTAAGCGCATTCGGCTGTTATCCGAAAGGTTGGTGGTTCAAGTTCACCCAGTGACGTTTAATGTTTGAATAGACATCTAAGGTAACATGCCAGTTGACGTGTTCAGGGGCAAGGTTCCAGGAAACCAGTAACAAAAGTATAACTGTTACTCATCATCATTTGATGTACGTCCTTGCTTCCCGCAAAATTGAAGACATGAACTGAAGCTTTAAAAGCTAGCGCACATTTAGCTTACACAGGTTTCATTTGAGGCAACTTCTACTTTTCTGTATTCTAGGCAAACACATTTCTGGAAGCAAAGAGCAAATTAAGGAGGGTGGGGCCAGCTATCCAAGCCAAGCCCCTTTTAACAGTGTGGCATGTCTCTGTGGCGCAATTGGTTAGTGCGTTAGGCTGTTAACCCGAAAGGTTGGTGGTTCAAGTCCACCCAGTGACGTTTAATGTTTGAATAAACATGTAAGGTAACATGCCAGTTGACGTGTTCAGGGGCAAGTTACCAGGAAACCAGTAACAAAAGTATAACTGTTACACTTCATCATTTGATGTACGTCCTTGCTTTCCGCAAAATTGAAGACATGAACTGAAGCTTTAAAAGCTAGCTTACACAGGTTACATTTGAGGCAACTTCTACTTTTCTGTATTCTAGGCAAACACATTTCTAGAAGCAAAGAGCCAATTAAGGAGGGTGGGGACAGCGATCCATGCCAAGCCCCTTTTAGCTGGGTAGCATGTCTCTGTGGCGCAATTGGTTAGCGCGTTCGGCTGTTAACCGAAAGGTTGGTGGTTCAAGTCCACCCAGTGACGTTCGATGTTTGAATAGACATCTAAGGTAACATGCCAGTTGACGTGTTTCAGGGGCAAGTTACCAGGAAACCAGTAACAAAAGTATAACTGTTACACATCATCATTTGATGTACGTTCTTGCTTCCCGCAAAATTGAAGACATGAACTGAAGCTTTAAAAGCTAGCGCACATTTAGCTTCCACAGGTTTCATTTGAAGCAACTTCTAGATTTCTGTATTCGAGGCAAACAAACTTCTTGAATCGAAGAGCAAATTAAGGAGGGTGGGGCCAGCTATGCAAGCCAAGCCCCTTTTAGCAGTGCAGCATGTCTCTGTGGCGCAATTGCTTAGCGCGTTCGGCTGTTAACCGAAAGGTTGGTGGTTCAAATCCACCCAGTGACGTTTAATGTTTGAATAGACATCTAAGGTAACATGCCAGTTGACGTGTTCAGCGGCAAGTTACCAGGAAACCAGTAACAAAAGAATAACTGTTACACATCATCATTTGATGTACGTTCTTGCTTCCAGCAAAATTGAAGACATGAACTGAAGCTTTAAAAGCTAGCGCACATTTAGCTTCCACAGGTTTCATTTGAGGCAACTTCTACATTTCTGTATTCTAGGCAAACAAACTTCTTGAATCAAAGAGCAAATTAAGGAGGGTGGGGCCAGCTATCCAAGCCAAGGCCCTTTTAGCTGGGTACCATGTCTCTGTGGCGCAATTGGTTAGCGCGTTCGGCTGTTAACCGAAAGGTTGGTGGTTCAAGTCCACCCAGTGACGTTTAATGTTTTAATAGACATGTAAGGTAACATGCCAGTTGACGTGTTCAGGGGCAAGGTTCCAGGAAACCAGTAACAAAAGTATAACTGTTGCACATCATCATTTGATGTACGTCCTTGCTTCCCGCAAAATTGAAGACATGAACTGAAGCTTTAAAACAGGGGTGGGGAACCTTTTTCCTCTCAAGGGCCATTTCAATTTTTACAATATCCTCAGAGGGCCGTACAAGTTATTGACGTCTGCTTAAAAAAACTAAAATCACAGCCCATTCATTTCATTCTGTGCAAAGAAAAAGCAACCTCTTAATCCAGATATCTCACCATGACTCGCGTATGCATGCACGTGCAGGCGCCACACCCTGCACGCCACACCCTGCACGTGCAAATGTTGAAGTTAAAAGCATCAATCTGGTGCACTTTGAGAGCAACATTAGGAGATCTATGGACACATCTCTCAACACCCAAACACAACTGTAAGCAGATTTTCTTTTAATTTATGGATATTTGACAAATCACTCCCCTTTCAAACTGTATTCTTCTTTATTAATAACTGTCATATAGTATTTTATACCTGTTTACTTTATTCTCTTATTTTTTTTATAACTATAATGATCATATAAAGATGTGCCTTTACCTCACTGGTTGTAGAAAAAGCTTCTTATATTCGTTAGCATAGCTAGCTAACCAGATGCTAATGATAACAACACAGTTATTGACTGTCTGATCAGTATGACAGATGAGCAGATCGCCACTGGGCTTTCAACTAAAGACACAGACACGCAGAAACTGCGGCATGTGTATGGACTTATCGGTACTTGCAATTTCTGAAGTGCTGGAGTGGCGTTCTGGTGCTCTCCGTCAGAACTGCACCCCTGTCAGTCGAGACATATACCACGTGATGACACGTTAGGCTCGTGTTGTGTTCAAGGACCCTGACCTTGGCCAGGAAAAAACAGGCACTCGCTTGTTTAATTTTTTTGCGGTCTAGATTTCTTTCATTTTTTTATTTTTTGCGTGTGTTTATAAATTACCTCGAGGGCCGTACCAAATTGTCTCGCGGGCCGTATACGGCCCGGAGGCCGGAGGTTCCCCACCCCTGCTTTAAAAGCTAGCGCACATTTAGCTTACACAGGTTACATTTGAGGCAACTTCTACTTTTCTGTATTCTAGGCAAACACATTTCTGGAAGCAAAGAGCAAATTAAGGAGGGTGGGGACAGCGATCCATGCCAAGCCCCTTTTAGCAGTGTAGCATGTCTCTGTGGCGCAATTGTAAGCGCATTCGGCTGTTATCCGAAAGGTTGGTGGTTCAAGTTCACCCAGTGACGTTTAATGTTTGAATAGACATCTAAGGTAACATGCCAGTTGACGTGTTCAGGGGCAAGGTTCCAGGAAACCAGTAACAAAAGTATAACTGTTACTCATCATCATTTGATGTACGTCCTTGCTTCCCGCAAAATTGAAGACATGAACATAAGCTTTAAAAACTGGTGCACATTTAGCTTACACAGGTTTCATTTGAGGCAACTTCTACTTTTCTGTATTCTAGGCAAACAAACTTCTTGAATCAAAGAGCAAATTAAGGAGGGTGGGGCCAGCTATCCAAGCCAAGCCCCTTTTAGCTTGGTAGCATTTCTCTGTGGCGCAATTGGTTAGTGCGTTCGGCTGTTAACCGAAAGGTTGGTGGTTCAAGTCCACCCAGTGACGTTTAATGTTTGAATAGACATGTAAGGTAACATGCTGGTTTTTGTGTTCAGGGGCAAGGTTCCAGAAAACCAGTAACAAAAGTATAACTGTTACACATCATCATTTAATGTACGTCCTTGCTTCCCGCAAAATTGAAGACATGAACTGAAGCTTTAAAAGCTAGCGCACATTTAGCTTACACAGGTTTCATTTGAGGCAACTTCTACTTTTCTGTATTCTAGGCAAACACATTTCTGGAAGCAAAGAGCAAATTAAGGAGGGTGGGGCCAGCTATCCAAGCCAAGCCCCTTTTAACAGTGTGGCATGTCTCTGTGGCTCAATTGGTTAGTGCGTTAGGCTGTTAACCCGAAAGGTTGGTGGTTCAAGTCCACCCAGTGACGTTTAATGTTTGAATAAACATGTAAGGTAACATGCCAGTTGACGTGTTCAGGGGCAAGTTACCAGGAAACCAGTAACAAAAGTATAACTGTTACACATCATCATTTGATGTACGTCCTTGCTTTCCGCAAAATTGAAGACATGAACTGAAGCTTTAAAAGCTAGTGCACATTTAGCTTACACAGGTTACATTTGAGGCAACTTCTACTTTTCTGTATTCTAGGCAAACACATTTCTGGAAGCAAAGAGCCAATTAAGGAGGGTGGGGACAGCGATCCATGCCAAGCCCCTTTTAGCTGGGTAGCATGTCTCTGTGGCGCAATTGGTTAGCGCGTTCGGCTGTTAACCGAAAGGTTGGTGGTTCAAGTCCACCCAGTGACGTTCGATGTTTGAATAGACATCTAAGGTAACATGCCAGTTGACGTGTTCAGGGGCAAGTTACCAGGAAACCAGTAACAAAAGTATAACTGTTACACATCATCATTTGATGTACGTCCTTGCTTCCCGCAAAATTGAAGACATTAACTGAAGCTTTAAAAGCTAGAGCACATTTAGCTTACACAGGTTTCATTTGAGGCAACTTCTACATTTCTGTATTCTAGGCAAACACATTTCTAGAAGCAAAGAGCCAATTAAGGAGGGTGGGGGACAGAGATCCATGCCAAGCCCCTTTTAGCTGGGTAGCATGTCTCTGTGGCGCAATTGATAGCGCGTTCGGCTGTTAACCGAAAGGTTGGTGGTTCAAGTCCACCCAGTGACGTTCAATGTTTGAAAAGACATCTAAGGTAACATGCCAGTTTTTGTGTTCAGGGGCAAGTTACCAGGAAACCAGTAACAAAAGTATAACTGTTACACATCATCATTTGATGTACGTCCTTGCTTCCCGCAAAATTGAAGACATGAACTGAAGCTTTAAAAGCTAGAGCACATTTAGCTTACACAGGTTTCATTTGAGGCAACTTCTAGATTTCTGTATTCGAGGCAAACAAACTTCTTGAATCGAAGAGCAAATTAAGGAGGGTGGGGCCAGCTATGCAAGCCAAGCCCCTTTTAGCAGTGTAGCATGTCTCTGTGGCGCAATTGGTTAGCGCTTTCGGCTGTTAACCGAAAGGTTGGTGGTTCAAGTCCACCCAGTGACGTTTAATATTTGAATAAACATGTAAGGTAACATGCCAGTTGATGTGTTCAGGGGCAAGGTTCCAGAAAACCAGTAACAAAAGTATAACTGTTACACATCATCATTTGATGTACGTCCTTGCTTCCAGCAAAATTGAAGACATGACCTGAAGCTTTAAAAGCTAGCGCACATTTAGCTTACACAGGTTTCATTTGAGGCAACTTCTACTTTTCTGTATTCTAGGCAAACAAACTTATTGAATCAAAGAGCAAATTAAGGAGGGTGGGGCCAGCTATCCAAGCCAAGCCCCTTTTAGCTGGGTAGCATGTCTCTGTGGCGCAATTGGTTAGCGCGTTCGGCTGTTAACCGAAAGGTTGGTGGTTCAAATCCACCCAGTGACGTTTAATGTTTGAATAGACATCTAAGGTAACATACCAGTTGACGTGTTCAGCGGCAAGTTACCAGGAAACCAGTAACAAAAGAATAACTGTTACACATCATCATTTGATGTACGTTCTTGCTTCCCGCAAAATTGAAGACATGAACATAAGCTTTAAAAACTGGTGCACATTTAGCTTACACAGGTTTCATTTGAGGCAACTTCTACATTTCTGTATTCTAGGCAAACAAACTTCTTGAATCAAAGAGCAAATTAAGGAGGGTGGGGACAGAGATCCATGCCAAGCCCCTTTTAGCTGGGTAGCATGTCTCTGTGGCGCAATTGATAGCGCGTTCGGCTGTTAACCGAAAGGTTGGTGGTTCAAGTCCACCCAGTGACGTTCAATGTTTGAAAAGACATCTAAGGTAACATGCCAGTTGAGGTGTTCAGGGGCAAGTTACCAGGAAACCAGTAACAAAAGTATAACTGTTACACATCATCATTTGATGTACGTCCTTGCTTCCCGCAAAATTGAAGACATGAACTGAAGCTTTAAAAGCTAGAGCACATTTAGCTTACACAGGTTTCATTTGAGGCAACTTCTAGATTTCTGTATTCGAGGCAAACAAACTTCTTGAATCGAAGAGCAAATTAAGGAGGGTGGGGCCAGCTATGCAAGCCAAGCCCCTTTTAGCAGTGTAGCATGTCTCTGTGGCGCAATTGGTTAGCGCGTTCGGCTGTTAACCGAAAGGTTGGTGGTTCAAATCCACCCAGTGACGTTTAATGTTTGAATAGACATCTAAGGTAACATGCCAGTTGACGTGTTCAGGGGCAAGGTTCCAGGAAACCAGTAACAAAAGAATAACTGTTGCACATCATCATTTGATGTACGTCCTTGCTTCCCGCAAAATTGAAGACATGAACTGAAGTTTTAAAACAGGGGTGGGGAACCTTTTTCCTCTCAAGGGCCATTTCAATTTTTACAATATCCTCAGAGGGCCGTACAAGTTATTGACGTCTGCTTAAAAAAACTAAAATCACAGCCCATTCATTTCATTCTGTGCAAAGAAAAAGCAACCTCTTAATCCAGATATCTCACCATGACTCGCGTATGCATGCACGTGCAGGCGCCACACCCTGCACGCCACACCCTGCACGTGCAAATGTTGAAGTTAAAAGCATCAATCTGGTGCACTTTGAGAGCAACATTAGGAGATCTATGGACACATCTCTCAACACCCAAACACAACTGTAAGCAGATTTTCTTTAATTGATGGATATTTGACAAATCACTCCCCTTTCAAACTGTATTCTTCTTTATTAATAACTGTCATATAGTATTTTATACCTGTTTACTTTATTCTCTTATTTTTTTTATAACTATAATGATCATATAAGATGTGCCTTTACCTCACTGGTTGTAGAAAAAGCTTCTTATATTCGTTAGCATAGCTAGCTAACCAGATGCTAATGATAACAACACAGTTATTGACTGTCTGATCAGTATGACAGATGAGCAGATCGCCACTGGGCTTTCAACTAAAGACACAGACACGCAGAAACTGCGGCATGTGTATGGACTTATCGGTACTGCAATTTCTGAAGTGCTGGAGTGGCGTTCTGGTGCTCTCCGTCAGAACTGCACCCCTGTCAGTCGAGACATATACCACGTGATGACCGTTAGGCTCGTGTTGTGTTCAAGGACCCTGACCTTGGCCAGGAAAAACAGGCACTCGCTTGTTTAATTTTTTTGCGGTCTAGATTTCTTTCATTTTTTTATTTTTTGCGTGTGTTTATAAATTACCTCGAGGGCCGTACCAAATTGTCTCGCGGGCCGTATACGGCCCGGAGGCCGGAGGTTCCCCACCCCTGCTTTAAAAGCTAGCGCACATTTAGCTTACACAGGTTACATTTGAGGCAACTTCTACTTTTCTGTATTCTAGGCAAACACATTTCTGGAAGCAAAGAGCAAATTAAGGAGGGTGGGGACAGCGATCCATGCCAAGCCCCTTTTAGCAGTGTAGCATGTCTCTGTGGCGCAATTGGTAAGCGCATTCGGCTGTTATCCGAAAGGTTGGTGGTTCAAGTTCACCCAGTGACGTTTAATGTTTGAATAGACATCTAAGGTAACATGCCAGTTGACGTGTTCAGGGGCAAGGTTCCAGGAAACCAGTAACAAAAGTATAACTGTTACTCATCATCATTTGATGTACGTCCTTGCTTCCCGCAAAATTGAAGACATGAACATAAGCTTTAAAAACTGGTGCACATTTAGCTTACACAGGTTTCATTTGAGGCAACTTCTACTTTTTCTGTATTCTAGGCAAACAAACTTCTTGAATCAAAGAGCAAATTAAGGAGGGTGGGGCCAGCTATCCAAGGCAAGCCCCTTTTAGCTTGGTAGCATTTCTCTGTGGCGCAATTGGTTAGCGCGTTCGGCTGTTAACCGAAAGGTTGGTGGTTCAAGTCCACCCAGTGACGTTTAATGTTTGAATAAACATGTAAGGTAACATGCCAGTTGACGTGTTCAGGGGCAAGTTACCAGAAAACCAGTAACAAAAGTATAACTGTTACACATCATCATTTGATGTACGTCCTTGCTTTCCGCAAAATTGAAGACATGAACTGAAGCTTTAAAAGCTAGCGCACATTTAGCTTACACAGGTTACATTTGAGGCAACTTCTACTTTTCTGTATTCTAGGCAAACACATTTCTGGAAGCAAAGAGCCAATTAAGGAGGGTGGGGACAGCGATCCATGCCAAGCCCCTTTTAGCTGGGTAGCATGTCTCTGTGGCGCAATTGGTTAGCGCGTTCGGCTGTTAACCGAAAGGTTGGTGGTTCAAGTCCACCCAGTGATGTTTAATATTTGTATAGACATCTAAGTTAACATGCCAGTTGACGTGTTCAGGGGCAAGTTACCAGGAAACCAGTAACAAAAGTATAACTGTTACACATCATCATTTGATGTACGTTCTTGCTTCCCGCAAAATTGAAGACATGAACTGAAGCTTTAAAAGCTAGCGCACATTTAGCTTCCACAGGTTCATTTGAGGCAACTTCTAGATTTCTGTATTCGAGGCAAACAAACTTCTTGAATCGAGAGCAAATTAAGGAGGGTGGGGCCAGCTATGCAAGCCAAGCCCCTTTTAGCAGTGCAGTATGTCTCTGTGGCGCAATTGGTTAGCGCGTTCGGCTGTTTAACCGAAAGGTTGGTGGTTCAAGTCCACCCAGTGACGTTTAATGTTTGAATAAACATCTAAGGTAACATGCCAGTTGAGGTGTTCAGGGGCAAGGTTCCAGAAACCAGTACAAAGTATAACTGTTACACATCATCATTTGATGTACGTCCTTGCTTCCAGCAAAATTGAAGACATGAAACTGAAGCTTTAAAAGCTAGCGCACATTTAGCTTACACAGGTTTCATTTGAGGCAACTTCTACATTTCTGTGTTCGAGGCAAACACATTTTTTGAAGCAAAGAGCAAATTAAGGAGGGTGGGGCAGCGATCCAAGCCAAGCCCCTTTTAGCTGGGTAGCATGTCTCTGTGGCGCAATTGGTTAGCGCGTTCGGCTGTTAACCGAAAGGTTGGTGGTTCAAGTCCACCCAGTGACGTTTAATGTTTGAATAGACATCTAAGGTAACATGCCAGTTGACGTGTTCAGGGGCAAGTTCCAGGAAACCAGTAACAAAAGTATAACTGTTACACATCATCATTTGATGTACGTCCTTGCTTCCCGCAAAATTGAAGACATGAACAAGCTTTAAAAGCTAGCGCACATTTAGCTTCACAGGTTTCATTTGAGGCAACTTCTACATTTCTGTATTCGAGGCAAACACATTCTTGAAGCAAAGAGCAAATTAAGGAGGGTGGGGCCAGCGATCCAAGCCAAGCCCCTTTTAGCTGGGTAGCATGTCTCTGTGGCGCAATTGGTTAGCGCGTTCGGCTGTTAACCGAAAGGTTGGTGGTTCAAGTCCACCCAGTGACGTTTAATGTTTGAATAGACATCTAAGGTAACATGCCAGTTGACGTGTTCAGGGGCAAGTTACCAGGAAACCAGTAACAAAAGTATAACTGTTACACATCATCATTTGATGTACGTCCTTGCTTCCCGCAAAATTGAAGACATGAACACAAGCTTTAAAACTGGTGCACATTTAGCTTCCACAGGTTTCATTTGAGGCAACTTCTTTTCTGTATTCTAGGCAAACAAACTTCTTGAATCAAAGAGCAAATTAAGGAGGGTGGGGCCAGCGATCCAAGCCAAGCCCCTTTTAGCTGTAGCATGTCTCTGTGGCGCAATTGGTTAGCGCGTTCGGCTGTTAACCGAAAGGTTGGTGGTTCAAGTCCACCCAGTGACGTTTAATGTTTGAATAGACATCTAAGGTAACATGCCAGTTTGTTCAGGGGCAAGTTCCAGGAAACCAGTAACAAAAGTATAACTGTTACACATCATCATTTGATGTACGTCCTTGCTTCCAAAATTGAAGACATGAACAAGCTTTAAAAGCTAGCGCACATTTAGCTTCCACAGGTTTCATTTGAGGCAACTTCTACATTTCTGTATTCTAGGCAAACAAACTTCTTGAATCAAAGAGCAAATTAAGGAGGGTGGGGCCAGCTATCCAAGCCAAGCCCCTTTTAGCTGGGTAGCATGTCTCTGTGGCGCAATTGGTTAGCGCGTTCGGCTGTTAACCGAAAGGTTGGTGGTTCAAGTCCACCCAGTGACGTTTAATGTTTGAATAGACATCTAAGGTAACATGCCAGTTGACGTGTTCAGGGGCAAGTTCCAGGAAACCAGTAACAAAAGTATAACTGTTACACATCATCATTTGATGTACGTCCTTGCTTCCCGCAAAATTGAAGACATGAACTGAAGCTTTAAAAGCTAGCGCACATTTAGCTTACAGGTTTCATTTGAGGCAACTTCTACATTTCTGTATTCTAGGCAAACAATTTTGAAGCAAAGAGCAAATTAAGGAGGGTGGGGCCAGCGATCCAAGCCAAGCCCCTTTTAGCTGGCATGTCTCTGTGGCGCAATTGGTTAGCGCGTTCGGCTGTTAACCGAAAGGTTGGTGGTTCAAGTCCACCCAGTGACGTTTAATGTTTGAATAGACATCTAAGGTAACATGCCAGTTGTGTTCAGGGGCAAGTTACCAGGAAACCAGTAACAAAAGTATAACTGTTACACATCATCATTTGATGTACGTCCTTGCTTCCCGCAAAATTGAAGACATGAACACAAGCTTTAAAAACTGGTGCACATTTAGCTTCCACAGGTTTCATTTGAGGCAACTTCTACATTTCTGTATTCTAGGCAAACAAACTTCTTGAATCAAAGAGCAAATTAAGGAGGGTGGGGCCAGCTATCCAAGCCAAGCCCCTTTTAGCTGGTAGCATGTCTCTGTGGCGCAATTGGTTAGCGCGTTCGGCTGTTAACCGAAAGGTTGGTGGTTCAAGTCCACCCAGTGACGTTTAATGTTTGAATAGACATCTAAGGTAACATGCCAGTTGACGTGTTCAGGGGCAAGTTACCAGGAAACCAGTAACAAAAGTATAACTGTTACACATCATCATTTGATGTACGTCCTTGCTTCCCGCAAAATTGAAGACATGAACTGAAGCTTTAAAAGCTAGCGCACATTTAGCTTCACAGGTTTCATTTGAGGCAACTTCTACATTTCTGTATTCGAGGCAAACACATTTTTGAAGCAAAGAGCAAATTAAGGAGGGTGGGGACAGCGATCCATGCCAAGCCCCTTTTAGCTGGGTAGCATGTCTCTGTGGCGCAATTGGTTAGCGCGTTCGGCTGTTAACCGAAAGGTTGGTGGTTCAAGTCCACCCAGTGACGTTTAATGTTTGAATAGACATCTAAGGTAACATGCCAGTTGACGTGTTCAGGGGCAAGTTACCAGGAAACCAGTAACAAAAGTATAACTGTTACACATCATCATTTGATGTACGTCCTTGCTTCCCGCAAAATTGAAGACATGAACTGAAGCTTTAAAAGCTGGCACATTTAGCTTCCACAGGTTTCATTTGAGGCAACTTCTACATTTCTGTATTCTAGGCAAACAAACTTCTTGAATCAAAGAGCAAATTAAGGAGGGTGGGGCCAGCGATCCAAGCCAAGCCCCTTTTAGCAGTGAGCATGTCTCTGTGGCGCAATTGGTTAGCGCGTTCGGCTGTTAACCGAAAGGTTGGTGGTTCAAGTCCACCCAGTGACGTTTAATGTTTGAATAGACATCTAAGGTAACATGCCAGTTGACGTGTTCAGGGGCAAGTTCCAGGAAACCAGTAACAAAAGTATAACTGTTACACATCATCATTTGATGTACGTCCTTGCTTCCCGCAAAATTGAAGACATGAACTGAAGCTTTAAAAGCTAGCGCACATTTAGCTTCACAGGTTTCATTTGAGGCAACTTCTACATTTCTGTGTTCGAGCAAAAACAACATTTTTTGAAGCAAAGAGCAAATTAAGAGGGTGGGGGACAGCGATCCATGCCAAGCCCCTTTTAGCTGGGTAGCAGTCTCTGTGGCGCAATTGGTTAGGCGCGGTTCGGCTGGTTTGGAACCGAAGGTTGGTGGTCCAAGTCCACCCAGTGACGTTTAATGTTTGAATAGACATCTAAGGTAACATGCCAGTTGACGTGTTCAGGGGCAAGTACCAGGAAACCAGTAACAAAAGTATAACTGTTACACATCATCATTATGATGTACGTCCTTGCTTCCAGCAAATTGAAGAATGAACACAAGCTTTAAAAACTGGTGCACATTTAGCTTCCACAGGTTACATTTCTGTATCTAGGCAAACAAACTTCTTGAATCAAAGAGCAAATTAAGGAGGGTGGGGCCAGCGATCCAAGCCAAGCCCCTTTATAGCAGTGTAGCATGTCTCTGTGGAGCAATTGGTTAGCGCGTTCGGCTGTTAACCGAAAGGTTGGTGGTTCAAGTCCATCCCAGTGACGTTTAATATTTGAATAAACATCTAAGGTAACATGCCGGTTTGGTGTTCAGGGGCAAGGTTCCAGAAAACCAGTAACAAAAGTATAACTGTTACACATCATCATTTGACTGTACGTCCTTGCTTCCCGCAAAATTGAAGACATGAACTGAAGCTTTAAAAGCTAGCGCACATTTAGCTTACACAGGTTTCATTTGAGGCAACTTCTACTTTTCTGTATTCTAGGCAAACAAACTTCTTGAATCAAAGAGCAAATTAAGGAGGGTGGGGCCAGCTATCCAAGCCAAGCCCCTTTTAGCTGGGTGTAGCATGTCTCTGTGGCTGCAATTGGTTAGCGCGTTTGGCTGTTAACCGAAGGTTGGTGGTTCAAGTCCACCCAGTGACGTTTAATGTTTGAATAAACATCTAAGGTAACATGCCAGTTGACGTGTTCAGGGGCAAGGTCCAGGAAACCAGTAACAAAAGTATTACTGTTACACATCATCATTTGACGTACGTCCTTGCTTCCAGCAAAATTGAAGACATGAACTGAAGCTTTAAAAGCTAGCGCACATTTAGCTTACACAGGTTTAATTTGAGGCCAACTTTACTTTTCTGTATTCTAGGCAAACAAACTCTTGAATCAAAGAGCAAATTAAGGAGGGTGGGGCCAGCGATCCAAGCCAAGCCCCTTTTAGCAGTGAAGCATGTCTCTGTGGCGCAATTGGTTAGCGCGTTCGGCTGTTAACCGAAAGGTTGGTGGTTCAAGTCCATCCAGTGACGTTTAATATTTGAATAAACATCTAAGGTAACATGCCGGTTTTTGTGTTCAGGGGCAAGGTTCCAGAAAACCAGTAACAAAAGTATAACTGTTACACATCATCATTTGATGTACGTCCTTGCTTCCCGCAAAATTGAAGACATGAACTGAAGCTTTAAAAGCTAGCGCACATTTAGCTTCCACAGGTTTCATTTGAGGCAACTTCTACTTTTCTGTATTCTAGGCAACAAACTTCTTGAATCAAAGAGCAAATTAAGGAGGGTGGGGCCAGCTATCCAAGCCAAGCCCCTTTTAGCTGGGTAGCATGTCTCTGTGGCGCAATTGTTTAGCGCGTTCGGCTGTTAACCGAAAGGTTGGTGGTTCAAGTCCACCCAGTGACGTTTAATGTTTGAATAAACATCTAAGGTAACATGCCAGTTGACGTGTTCAGGGGCAAGGTCCAGGAAACCAGTAACAAAAGTATTACTGTTACACATCATCATTTGACGTACGTCCTTGCTTCCAGCAAAATTGAAGACATGAACTGAAGCTTTAAAAGCTAGGCGCACATTTAGCTTACACAGGTTTAATTTGAGGCAACTTCTACTTTTCTGTATTCTAGGCAAACAAAACTTCTTGAATCAAAGAGCAAATTAAGGAGGGTGGGGCCAGCGATCCAAGCCAAGCCCCTTTTAGCAGTGTAGCATGTCTCTGTGGCGCAATTGGTTAGCGCGTTCGGCTGTAACCGAAAGGTTGGTGGTTCAAGTCCACCCAGTGACGTTTAATGTTTGAATAGACATCTAAGGTAACATGCCAGTTGACGTGTTCAGGGGCAAGTTCCAGGAAACCAGTAACAAAAGTATAACTGTTACACATCATCATTTGATGTACGTCCTTGCTTCCCGCAAAATTGAAGACATGAACAAGCTTTAAAAGCTAGCGCACATTTAGCTTCCACAGGTTTCATTTGAGGCAACTTCTACATTTCTGTATTCTAGGCAAACAAACTTCTTGAATCAAAGAGCAAATTAAGGAGGGTGGGGCCAGCTATCCAAGCCAAGCCCCTTTTAGCTGGTAGCATGTCTCTGTGGCGCAATTGGTTAGCGCGTTCGGCTGTTAACCGAAAGGTTGGTGGTTCAAGTCCACCCAGTGACGTTTAATGTTTGAATAGACATCTAAGGTAACATGCCAGTTGACGTGTTCAGGGGCAAGTTACCAGGAAACCAGTAACAAAAGTATAACTGTTACACATCATCATTTGACGTACGTCCTTGCTTCCAGCAAAATGAAGACATGAACTGAAGCTTTAAAAGCTAGCGCACATTTAGCTTACACAGGTTTTCATTTGAGGCACACTTCTACTTTTCTGTATTCTAGGCAAACAAACTTCTTGAATCAAAGAGCAAATTAAGGAGGGTGGGGCCAGCTATCCAAGCCAAGCCCCTTTTAGCATGGTGTAGCATGTCTCTGTGGCGCAATTGGTTAGCGCGTTGTATGTGCTTGCACAGTATATGTACTGCAATGACATTTGTATTTGTGGTTCTAATGTAATTCAATTAAATTCTATGATTACACATCTGCATGTTCATGTTGCCCTGCATTGTTTTGATATAAGTGAAAATCATTAAAGAAAGGTGAAATAAAAGTTCCTACTTCAGTACCTTTGGGTGGTCTCTTTTAATGCAGTGATAAAGTCCCTGAAATGGTGTGAAAACCTGTGGAATATCACTAACCGCATTACACTAATTTATTTTCAATTCTGGTCTATTGAAGAACTATGCTAACCCCTTTAAACAGTGTGTGGAACCTTGGGTGCCCGAGCATGTGATAATTACTCCCTCCTTTAACAAGGACTTTAAAAACAGAAGTGGTTTCATTAATGGTTTGTAGTTCAATTCAGGAATGTTCACTCATGGAAGATATGTTTCTCCTTAAAATAACGTCTCTAAATGTCAGGTCATCACTGATTAATGGAGGAGCATTAGGAGCTGGTGGCACTTGTCTTTTAAAACTCATACTCTGGTGCCGTGCGCTCCCTCTGAAGCTGCAAGTAAGATTTAAAACATCTGCAGGGTGGGTTGAGCGACCCTTCTCCCTGAACGATATTTGTTGTCGAAAATATGCACCATTAAAATGAGTGATCCAAGGCCCCGCATGTATTACCCCCAATTATACTAGTTTTTCAGAATTAAAATTTGCAATCGCTCTTTGCCTAGTGTCTTTTTTAAAACTCTACATCTTGAACGACAAACATAATGTTGTTTCCACCTTAACAGTCTCCTGTGTAATATCCATGCTACAATGGAGACATCAACACTCTAGATTGAATACCTTCTTTGGCTTGGTACTAGCTCGACCTTAACATTTTCCATTCAAATAAAGATTTGTCTGCTTTCTATATTGTAACAAATTAAATCTTCCCCAAATTCTCACATGAATAAGAATCTCTAAAAGAATAATTAGTTTATATGATGAAAAGATTGAATAATATGTTCTACACTCAGTGGTGTTTTTAGGATTATTTTCTAATAAGTGTAGTTTATGTGTAAACCACTCACTCCTGTGTTCCTTCTCTCCCCCTCTGGTCGTCAAGCCACGACCCCCTCAGGTTCTGCTGGCCCATGCCAACTCCTCTGGTTCTGTCCTCTC